>JANHZT010003289.1:143893-155241 GCA_032468215.1 Stegonotus admiraltiensis | reverse complement strand
CATAATTTTATAATATATTTTTATTTTAATCTCCTCATTAATTTTTTTGGAGAATCGAGTTCAATGCATACACTCTCTATAAAGCCATGATATTTTTTTTATTGGGAAGGATCTTAAAGAAGTAGGTAGGTATAAAACCTTATATCATAGTACTAGCAATGATTTCAATACTATATTTTTTCTATTAGAAATGGAAAATACCTTAGAAATTCTAAGCAGTCTAATGCTTAGACTGCTTAGGGAAAAGAAGACTGCTGGATGCAATTGTCATACTCAGCACCTGTAGCCTGTATTCATCCATTGGCTTAAGACCTTTTTATCTATATCTTCCAGACACCAATATCGTCCACTTTCTGCATATCCAAGTTGTTCATTTGTTGAATAGATAAGGTTGCCCGGGTTCAGTCCACACCCTCTGCATTGAATAACACAGTTGCTTTCACTTGTGTCCCTTAATCTACCCTCCATTAAATGTTTTGGATCAACCCAGTCTAATTTATTTCAGTCTGTAGATTAATAACCATAGAAAGTCATCTTCTCCTATAGTGCAGTTACTGAAAAAGCTGAATGTGAACCAGCTCTGCCATAAAGGAGAATGAAGCAGCTGACTTGGTCAATAACTTTAGTGTTGTAAAAGGGCAAGAAACAGTTACTCATATAACTGATTGCATTTTTGTAGTCAGGAGAGAGGCACTTGTGGGATTTTCTGTCTCAAGGACCAAAATCTGAACAGCTTTCATTGCTGTAAACCTTGTCTTGAAGGAGGTGATCCTGTATATTCCTATGGAACAGGCCAGGCCCTCCCGTTACATGTGGCTAGTCCTTCCTTTCATTAGCTCAGCATTGCATTTTAGACTTAGACTTAGAAAGACTTAAACTTAGAATAATTTTATTGTCACTTTGAATGTACACTAATCGGCGTACATTAAAATGGAATTTCGTTGCATGCAGCTCTCAAAGGCTCACCACCTCCAATATACACTACATAAACATGACACAATAAATAGATAAATACTAAATTATGCATATACCTACATATAGAAACAACACAGTCCAGTCCAGATGTATACATGTACATGGCGAGAAAAACGAATCTTGCAAGTTTACCAGACGGATGGCAGAGGGAACAAAGCTGTTACAAAATCTGGTTTTGTCTGGCACCAAGTTGTTAAAGATTCATATGGGACTTTCCAAAGTCTCTGATTCTGGAGGAAATAAAAGAAATGTCGCCTTCTACAAGTATTATATTCCCAGTAACTCTGAATTACAGCCCTGCCCTCCCTCTGTATTCTATACTTCCATCTTTGCAAAACAGGCAGGTGTGTACAAAACCAGATGCACAAGACAGGGGAAAATCGTCTTGTGCATCTGATGCTTGTGTACCTCTTACTATCCAGCCTGCCTTTTATTGACATTTGCCTACCTTAAATATCAACATCATTACTTTAGGAATTTTGTTATGAAGCTAAAAGCCGGAGGAACAATCCCTACCACTTTCCTGAGTATCCAGAAATATTTGAACACTTTAAGGCTCTTGGTTTGTGATTCAGAGATTTATTTATAAGACTGCTGATTTTGGGACATCAAACATATATGTTCAAATTTCAGGAATGAGTCACATTTGTAGGAGGTAATTACTACCAGAAAGCTCATCTAACTTTTGTAGGTTCCTCTTTTAAAACGTCCACTTAAAAGCAGCATGTTCTAAAAATAGCACGCTTTGTTATGCATTCAGTGTAATTCAGTTCTACTGTACAATGTGGTTTCATGTACATAATCTGTGGAGGTCGAGGCCTGTGATTGAGGGCACATGTAGGCTTATGGCCAATAAGCCCCAGGTCATTTCTGGCATGCTAGTACTCAAATGCACTTGTTGGAATTACAAAAGCAAAAGGCCTCAATGATGTCCCAGTGGCAGAACCTAACATTTAGAAACCTGCAATTTATGTAGTACAATTCCTGGAAATATTTTGCAAAGCTCAAATGTAAAACCAAATTGGGTGTTTGCTGCCTGAAAAATCCAAAAATTACATATGATTAAGATCTTGCTGTTGGAGTGCATTTCAGATATCCTCGATAATTTATGTTAACAGAAAATTAATCTGGGGCAATTTTAGATAACTTTCAATGATGCCGTTTCTAAAATGTAGGTGAAACACTTTGTCAAGTTAAATGTCCCTATTGTGATTTGGTAATGGCGTTTGTGTGTCATTACCCGAAGGAAAATTAATTGAATAATTGACCCAGGTTTGGAAAGCCCTTTCTATGCAGAGATGGGCAATTCTCACAAATAAATTAAGGGGTCCTTAGTGCTCTCTGAGCTTGCTTGTTTTCTTGCAGATGTTTCATTACCATAACTAGGTAACATCATTGGTGCTAGTAAAGACTGCTGTCAGTTTATATTCTGGTGACTTGCTTGTCTGTATGAGTGGAGGCGGTCTTAGAAACTCTTTGGTTGGGCTCTTTATTGATGGCTCTGTGGCAGTTTCCGGATTGGGGTATTGCTTACTTGATTTTTGATCTGAAGTCAACCTTGGAGTTAATCTATGCTGATCTGGGTGCTGATTACTGGTGGAGAGGTGCTGAAGTGTTTTTATTCTCTTTTGAGATGGTTGATTGTCTCTTTTGCATAGTCTATAGATATTGTTAATGTCTATGTGTCTATTGATGGCTGTTTTGTCAGAGTGCCAGGCTTCTAGAAATTCCCTGGCATTTTTGGACTTGGCCTGGTCTGGATCACAAATAATCTGTTGAAGGCAGTAGACCAGATATAGGCAGGACTAATGCCAAAGTAGGTGCGAAGTGGAGAAGTCATATGTACCCCAAGAAAGCACAAATATGACCTGATGACATTTTATTTGATTTTGGTTTGCAGCAATGTTATGTTATATACAGCACTAGATGTTATGTACAGCACTAGACTGAACAGACTTCAATCATTGTTAACTATGCCAGCGTTTTAGGGTTTTCATCCTTGTTCATACATCATACAAGGGTAGCCTCAAGATATATACGTTCATTATAGTCTTGTAGCGAAACTTACAAATTAAAAAAAATGCATGGATTTATCTTTCTTATACAGGCAGTACTCAACCTATGACCACAATTGGAATCAGAATTGCTGTTGTTAAATGAGGCAGGTGTTAAAGTGAATCATGCTCAATTTTATAACCTTTTTTGCCACAGAAATTAAGCACTGCAGTTATTAAGTGAATCACATGGCCAGTGAATAAATCCAGCTTTTCCCCATTGACTTTGCTTATTAGAAACTGGCTGGGAAGGTTGCAAATGACAATCACATGACCGCAGGATGCTGCAACCATTGTTAGTACATGGTGGTTGTCAAAAGGAAAAGGAGAAGAATTTATTTATTAGTTAGTTATTATTAAATTTATATGCCACCCATCTCACTATCCAAAGCCATTCTGTGGGAGATCCATGCCATTAACCCATGTGTGTTCAATCCCATTTGTTCAGTGAAGGAGTCTTTCTGATGAGTCAGTACTATCATCCTTGGTTCTGTCTTCCTGTTGCTGCAAACTGCAGTGGATTTGGTTGTTGTTGTTTTTTTAAAAAACATTTTACACATGGGAACTTCCATTTGTACCAATGGCTGGCATGACAGCAATTGTGTTTTGCTCCAGTTGTTCAGATGGGGTGATGTGTGCAACCATTGGTCAACTGCTCTGCAAGAGTATCTGCTTCCTGCTTTTTAAAAGAAAGCTGAAAGATAAAGTCTATTGGAGGAATGTCTTTTTGATTGGTTTTCTCTAAGAAATAGGTGGAAACAGTGGCAATGGTACAAATTAGAATGGGGAAGCAAGGAATGTTGCAGGTCCCATCCCCTAAGGAGATACATCTGGCAGGACACAGAAGAAGGGCTTTCTTTGTGGTGGCCCCCTCTCTTTGGAATATCATGCCTTCAGAAATTAGACTTTGACACTCTTTCATAAGGCCCTGAAGACATAGTTTTGCTAGTGGGCCTGTTAAACCCAGAGTGGGATGGAGCCCATCAAATGGCTTGTTTGACTGTGTGTTGTCACTGGGGAAGATTGTTATTGCTTTTTTATTTTTATTTTTCCCCCTGCACTGTGTTTTTATTGTTTGTAAGCTGCCTAGAGTGTGAGTGATAGGCAGCTATATAAATTTTCTAAACAAACAAACAAGCAAGCAAGCAAGCAAGCAAGCAAGCAAGCAAGCACTGGGAAGGATTCAGCTTTGGGGTGATTGGGGAGAATCCGTATCTTATTATACAAGTAATGTGTCCTATAAGAGATAATAAAATCTTATTACTTGGAAAGAGGGGTGGGTTTCAAAACCCGTTGCTACTGGTTTGCTTGTGGGCGCATGGGCACTCACACATGCGCATGCTGCTTCTGCGTATGTGCACAAGCGTCCGGGCGTGTGGTGGAGCCTCCCACCGCCACCGCTACCGGTTCTCCTGATCTAGGGTGAACCAGTAGCAACCCACCACTGCTTGGAAATCTGGTTGCTCAGGATATTCTGAAGACTAGTGTCTGAATGACTTGTCTGCTCTAATATTGGAGTTATTTATCTGAAGTTGTGGAGTGAAGCTTTTTTTCTCCACAGAGACATCTTCCTAAAACAGCTGACAGAAGTAAAGAAGGAGAATACAGAATACGTTCTGTTAACAAAGCATAGGAAAGAAAAAAAATCACAAGCATTCTTGGAAATTCTGCTCTCGAATAAAAAATGTGGGGTAAGACCATTGATGTGCCTTCACAGAGGAAGTGAAGAAGACGAAAGTCATATTTATTTTGTTTATTTTAGGCATCTTTTAACCTCTCCAAAAATTGAGTCATTTTTTTTCATTTGTCCATGTGTTGGCTAAAGAAAGAAACTTTCTTTATTTTTGAGTGGGGAGAAAAAGTTTTAGTGCCCTCAAATAGAACAGGTCTTAGCCCTCTCGTGTTTGGTTTTCATGCTCTAATTAGAGCGCATTGATTTTGGCACACATGTAAAGATAAAGATTGGATATTTACATTTTTCTTTTTGATTACCTTGGCTATCTAAGCCCAGCATGGGGGAATAACTTTAATCTCATATCTCCCACCTTTTCCCTGGGGAAAACAAGCCAAAAAAATGAGAGGAAATACAAAATATAACTTCTGCTTTCCTTGCTTATGTTCTCAGGGTGGTTGTTATTTTAATGTTGCTAAAACCAGTATTATATATGTATAACTTGTGTGTGAAAAGGAGCCTTCTAGGCTCTGCCCTTTTTATTATTTCAGGATTATTTGGATAAAATACAATGTTTCTGAGAGTCTGAAATGTGTCTTTTCTCCCATGCTATAGTTATGTTTGGCTTGTAAGAGGGAATGTCTTAAGCTACCTAGTTTTCAAGCAATGATCTTCCAATGGTGGAAAACAAGTGTGAAGTCCTCATCCCGCTGACATGGAAGTAAGGCTCATTAAATTCAATGGGTCGGTCTTACTCTGAGTAAACATGCAGAAAGTTCAGCTGTAAAAACCCTGTGCTGTGGTAATGAAGCCTGTAAATGACAAAACAGAGAAATGTTTTAGTTGAAGTATCTCTGTTTTATGCAGTTAGGGTAAGGCCATAAAAGGATTGTTATAGAAATTGTTACAGCAACTAATGACTTAAAGTTTTTAAGTCTTTAACTTTTGAATACCTGTTTGGTGGCACAGTTAAGGCATCACCTGAAAATCAGAAGGTGAGTTCTAATCTCGCCTGAGGTACAAAACCATTTGGCAATTGTGGGCCAGTTAGTCTCTCTTAGCCTTGGAAAAATTGCTGGGGCAAATCAGTTCCAAATTCTTATGGAGAAAACTTAAAGGACTATTCCTTGCAATTGCCAGTAGTGAAGGCTTGAAGGCTCCCCTACACAAAATTTCATCTCTGTTATTAACATTTTGATTGCAATATAGTCATTACAAGCTGCTTAATGTTTTGAAGGAAACAGTTTCATTATGCAATTTTTTTTTTGGTAAAACTGCAAGTTTTTATGAAGAACAAGTATTATAGATTGTGTTTATAATTAATAACAGCAGCTATGTTAAATCTGGATTTCATATATGTACATGTCCACACTTGGACACCCGGGGCTCAGGAAGGTCCGTTGGTCTTCACCATTTGGTAGAAGGGAGGCTCAGCAAATCTGCAGATGACACAATGCTGGATGAGTTGCTAACATCTCAGAAGACAGGCTCCAAAAGGTCAGAAGAATCTTTTGTTTTTGAACACTGGTGTCTATTCAACCAAATGCTGTTCAGGGTTAGGTCCTCCTTGAAGCTGGGGAAAAAAAACAGATGCACAAGATAGGCAGTATGTGGCTTGGCAGTAATACTTGCAAGAAGCATCTGGCTTAGTAGTCCACAGATTAAGCATCAGTCAACAGTGCATTACAGCTGCAAAAAAAAAAAGGCTCATGTAATCTTGGCCTGCATCAATAGAGGTATAATGTCAAAATCACAGGAAGTGATATTTCCTCTTTACACTGCACTGGTAAGACCACCTCTGAGATAGACTAGTGTTGGTCATCATTTAGGAAGAATGCTGAGGAAACAGAGGGCAAAGAAAAGCAAGAAAGATTCTGAGGAACTTGGTGACTAAACACTTGATGACCTGTGAAGGGTTATTAAAAGATCTGGATAGGTTTAGCCTAAAGAAGAGAAAGCTAAGTGGACACATCCTTAGCAGTCTTTCAGTAATTGAAGGTCTGACTCAGAGAAGAGGATATTACAGGTAATTTTCACTTAACGATTCTAAGTGGGATGACAGGTACATGTTGTAGGCATAAGTGTGAAAAAGCTGCCAAGCGACCAAATTTTGATCATGGACCATAGGGGCATTTCAACACCTGTACTTGGAGGACCAGCTGTAACTACCATTTGTTCATACTTGGTTACTTGAAATAAGGGGAAAATTTCCTGACCAGAAAACTAATAAGCAAAGAAACAGCTTATTTCTTGGAAATGTGGTGCTCCATCACTGGAGATTTTCAAACAAAGCCACCCTTTATACTGCTCCGGTACCACTGATAAGAATCACTGCCCTCCATATCTTCATTGAAAGGAAGTTGGGAGCGTCCCGGTTTAAAAAGTGATCAATCATGATAGTGGTAGTGAGGGGGAGGGGGGAGTAAGCGAAAAAGTATGGCTTCTTTTTTCCACTTAGAGAGTAAAATGGGTAAAATGTCTGAAGGATCTTCAAGCTTTCTTTGTGATAAAAAGAAAAGCTATTCATGATATATATCAACTGGAAAGTTATTATGAATCAATATAGCAAGAGGCTGAATGTACAGACACACACACACACACACACACACACACACACTCTCGAATGTATCTAGAAGTGGAATTTACTAGCGTCTTAGGAGAACGTAGACAGGAAATTAAATCAAAACATTGCCATCTCTTAATATAGTATCCAAATAATATCTACAATACCTGAGCCAATAGCTTCATTATCAATGGGGCTTCCGTGGCTGTGTTTGCTAAGCCCCACCTGTGGATCTTGAGGACTTTTCAAGATTCTAAGAGGCCCAGGGATAGAATCTCAGCCTGATTCTCAATTCAACTCATGTATCAGGCATTTATTTTTATTTATTTTTTTCATTGAAGCCCAGTAATCAGTTGTGGGAAAATGGAAAATACTGAAATAATGCATATTCTCACTACCTTTATGTTGATAACTTGAATAAAACATATTGATCCACCTGACCATTTCAAAAGTCGAATTCTATTTCAGATGCCCCTCTCCATTTAGGGAGGGTCGGCAGTTGCAGAAGTGAAATTTTTTTGGGGGAGTGGGCCACTCTACTAAAGTACATGCACAAAATCTAAACATTATACTCACCTGATGTTATCTCAAGATCTCCCATAGAGTCTCCATCCCATTCTCCCAATTATTTATTTTAAAAAGTAGTTTTCCATCGCAGCGTGCATTTTCAAAGAATTGAGGAGACAGAATCCTCCATCAGCTTGGTATGGTGTAGACTCCTAGAATTCAATTCAGTACTTTAGTTAGGAAATGTCCTTTACAGATCAGAATAATTCTTTCCTCTTCAGGTTACTTACTATTATTCCCAGAACTGAAGAATCTTCTTTCACAACCTCGGATTCCCTGCTGGGAAAGTTTGAGCCATTTTCCACTCTTAAATAAAAGCCTCATAGGCTGTGCCTCAAAGTTTGCCCCTAATTCATACCAGGTTTTCCATCTCAAGTTCCCTTTCTGTTTCTTCCAAGGCTTCTCCTCTCTGTTGAGCCACACCCTTTCTTTTGAATTCCTCAATCCTCTGGCCCTGCTCCTTCTTAGGACACAGAAATTTTCTTGGATTCTTTTTATTTCTTAAATTTACTATTCCACTGTTGCCTTCTGGATCTCTGCTTACTTTCTTCCCTTCTTCCCCACCAACAGTATTCCTTTCCAGTGTTCTCCTATCAAGGTACATGGGTAAGTCATCAACTCAGTCATACAATGTGGGCCTCTACCTTACTGGCCATTCATATGTGTTATGACTCATAACTCATACATTCATGACATATCCATGGACCTGGATAGAAGTTTCCTGGCTACTAGCAGCCACAGTGACCGACCTTGAGAAGACAATCTAGCACTTCTTCTCTAAGTTCAAAATATTACAGTATAAAGAAATATTCATCTTTCCTTGAAGATTGATATGGGACCTGCCATTTAACATCTTTCATTAAGAAATTAATACTTTGTAGTTTGGGAGGAAAGTTTGGGAGGACTTATGGTAGCCCAAACTCAGAAGGAGTCTAGTAGTATTTTTAAGACTCACTAATTTAATTTAAAGGCATAAGATTTTGTGAGCTGAAAGCTGACAGACTTGCACCTTTTAATACATTTTGCCAGATTGAATAGATTCTACCAGATTCCTCCTTGCCTCATATTGCTTTTTCTTAGAACAGTTATGGTGTTTTATCTTCACTAGTTTAAATTTATTTTATGGTAATTGATAGGATTACATTTATATGTCAGGGTGACTTTTTAGGTTTGTTTTCATAATGGTTCTGTTTAAAAAATTTTTTTTTTAAATAGAAAAAATATGTTTCCATTTTTCTGCTGGAAGCTGCCTTGGGAAGATATTTGTCTTCAAGGAGATTTCAAATACATAAATAAAGATAGGCCAAAATTAATTGCCTCTAAGAAATTTCTAATTTGTTTGGAAAAAAACATTCTAGTCTCTACAAGATTTCGAGGTTAATTCTCCCCGTTCTGATATAGCATTTTTGTTTTGACCACCCAGGTCTGCAATTATTCAATATTTCTGAGTAAAACAAATGTTTGCTTTTGAAAGAAGTCGCCTTGTAGAAGCAGTAAAAGGACAAAAATATTTCACAGAGCTTAATTTTATTTGGGGTCACGGAGAAGCCCACACCGGATAGCATATATAATGCTATTCTCTCATCTCATAATGCTGTTCTGACCAAATCGTTTAAAAAGTTAAACGATTTGGTCAGAACAGCATTATGAGCAACAGTCACTGGTAAGGATTGTTGACATTTTCTTCTTTTTCTTGATAATGACTTTTCCAGAAAAATTAAGAGAGACCAAACAAATGTGAGCCATCTCTGGAAATGCATTGCTGTTGTGTTTTCATTAAAAGCTGGGCCACCTTTCACCTGCCTTATTAGAGTTAGAACACCATCTTATTAGAGTAAGAACACCATCTTGTTCTTGTAGCTTCTTCTCTGCTTTTGGCCTTGGTTGTGAGCCAACATGAGTTAGAAGTGGGAAATGGAAGAACTTTTGCAGCTGTTCTTGAGTCAGAGAATGTTTTAATGTTTTAAATCAGCTAGTGAAAAGACATCTTCAAAAGAATAAAAACAAAAGAGAAAAAGAGAATCTCACAAGGGCTGGTTTATGAATTAAATAGGCTTGTTTACAAATCACAGTTTATTCAGAAATAATGTATTATTACAAAAGACGTGTCAGTCCTGAGAAAGCTGAAGCTGAGCAATCCCCATGGACTCCTGAACCTTATTTGGCCACACAAGCTGGCAAATTTCTTATGCAGCGATAGATCAGGGTTAACTTCTTGCCTTCAAATGGGAGAAAATAAACTATGGCTGCCTGGATTTCTGAAATAATTAGGAATAATTGCAAATAATTTCTGAATCATTAGAACAGACAAACAGGATTTGCAAAGTAAAAGGTTCATGGCAAGGCTGTGACTTTTCGGAACTTTTAGAAGGGATAGTTTAATTATACAATCTACATCATTGATTGATAGAGAGCCGCAGTGGCGCAGTGGTTAGAGTGCAGTACTGCAGGCTACTTCTGCTGATCACCGGCTGCCAGCAGTTCAGCAGTTCAAATCTCACCAGGCTCAAGGTTGACTCAGCTTTCCATCCTTCCATGGTTGGTAAAATGAGAACCCAGATTGTTGGGGGCAATAAACTGACTCTGTAAACTGCTTAGAGAGGGCTGTAAAGTGGTATATAAGTCTAAGTGCTATTGCTATCATCTTATACTGGATGGTTGTAAGAAATCCCTCATTAGAAAGCCCCTGAAATCTTACTGCCCAGGTGGTTCAAGTAATATGTGTGAAGCTGGTTAACATTTCATAGCCAAATCCATCTCATAGGATGGTGGGAGTTGGAGGGGCACATAAAATGTGCCTCCTTGTTTTGTTAGGATTACAGAAGTATACATCACCTATACCTCTAGATTATGGACTGTGTGACCAGTTGTCCCAATGGAATTCAAAGTGAAAAATCTATTAAATTGTCTCCTGCTTGCCCCAAGTACACTGGCAAGGCAAACTCTACCCATGTAGATGTGTCTTTTGATGTGTTTTTCTGCTACACATCAAAAGTTACATTTTCCATGTTGTGGCAGTTGAAACACTGATGTTGGGTTCACCTGGTATGTTACAGAAAGGCAAACATTTCTACTCCAGATGATTATTAGATGCTGCGGCCGTGTGCCTCCTTCCTAAAAATTACTGATCATTGTCCTCCAGAGCCATTTTCTTTCTCTTATTTTTTCAGGTTCATCAATAGAATAGCAAAAAAGTTGAGCTTATTAAAAACAACAAGAAGTTAACTTGTTTTAATGTACCTGTCTTTCAGTTGTTAGAAACATGTTGTTGAAATCATTGAGCAGTGTGGTATTCTAGTGGTCTTGCCTCCTACTCGGAAGGTTGAGAGTTCAGTACTAGATAATGGCAGATGTTTCTCTCCTAACGCACAAAGAAAAAAAAATCTGCAAACTCCAAGTGGCATCAGGAAGGGCATCTGACCAGTAACACTCAGCTCCATTTAGTTGCCCTGACTCTACTCTGGATTAAGGGATTACAGGGTCATAAAAAGGGAGTTAAAACCATTAAAATATTTCC
>JANHZT010003289.1:123474-141028 GCA_032468215.1 Stegonotus admiraltiensis | reverse complement strand
GGATTCTGGGAGTTGAAGTCCACCCATCTTCAAGCTACCAAGGTTGAGAAACACTGATTTAGTGACTGTTCAAAGTTTCAACAGTACTGAAAAAAGTGACTCACCTACAACCATTGCAGTATCTCCATGATTACATGATCAAAATTCTGATGCTTGGCCACTGATTCATATTCATGACAGTTGCAGTGTCCCGGGGTCATGTGATCACCTTTTGTGACCTTCTGACAAGCAAAGTCAACGGGGAAACCAAATTCACTTAACCTTGTAACCAACTTAACAACTGCAATGATTCACTTAACAACCATGGCAAAAAAGGTGGTAAAATGGGGCAAAACTCACGTAAGAAATACCTCACTTAGCAACATAAATTTTGGGCTCAATGTGGTCATAAGTCAAGGACTACCTGTAACCAGTAGTACTGGAATTCCAGACAGGGGAATACAAAACAAACTGAATTGGGAGAGAGAAATTTGAGAGGGAAGAAGCGAGGTATCAACTTTTCAGGGGGATCTGTAACTACTAAATGATGTAATCTTAGTGCCAAATAATGAACTCTGTAACACAATAAATCATAACTTCCTCAGAAAAAGGGAGAATCTAAAAAACAATCTATCATAGTGTACATAGAATAATCACCGAAGAAACTCCGGCCGATTCAGCACTCCACAGAATGTATTAATTTATTAAAATTAGTAAACCACCTTCACTTTAAAGGCAGCATTTTGCTATGATTTTAAAAAGTCAAAAGTCAAATTGAGCTATATTTTTGGTAACTACATAGCCATGTGTGTGTAGTTTTCTTGCCACAACACAGGAGGCATTAGCCATTACCTCTTTCTGAGATGTCTTTTCAATAGTGTAGAGATAGTTCTGGATTTTTCTCGTAGGCCCCCATCCAACTTCTGCCATCTGCTGCATAAAAAATCCAAGCATAAACACTGATGTTGAATTGTATCTGGAAGAACCAGCCTGTACCCGTATTCACACATGAACAGCTATAGGTAGAAATGTTAGGAGTCAAAACGCTAAAAAATTTACAATACAAATTTGTTTAATAACCATTCATGGAAGGTTTACAGAAAAAGGAAGTCTATATTTTAGAAATAGATATCTGAGATAATGAGTTGACTATTTGAGAAATTTAAGGAATAACTCAACCTGGGAGATGCTTTAAAACATTTGTTTACTTAATTTTAAATTCAATTTTAAATTTAAATTCAAGAACACATTAATAAAACCATCCCCAAATACATACAGGTAGTTCTCAAAGTATGATCACAATTGAACCCAAAAATTATGTGGCAAATTTTTTAAGTGAGTTTTGCCCCATTTTATGACTTTTTTTTGCCCCATTTGTTAAGTAAATCACTGAAGTTGTTAAGTCAGTAACACGATTGTTAAGTAAATCTGGCTTCCCCATTGTCTGCTTGTCAGAAGGTCGCAAAAGGTGATTACGACCCCAGGACATTGCAACCGTCATAAATATGAACCAGCTGTCCAAGCATCCAAATGTAAATCACGTGACCATGGAGATGGTGCAACAGTCATAAGTGTGAAAAATGGCCATAAGTCCCTTTTTTCAGTGCCATTATAACTTTGAACGGTCACTAAACATACTGTTGTAAGTCAAGGACTACCTGTACCAGAGTCCTCTGAACAAAATCCTTCATCTTTCTATTATTCTGTGTGGCTGCATTCTGTCCAGAACTGGTACATTATCATTGTTATAGTTTGCATTTGTATTATGGAGTTGGACAGCCTATAACAGTGACGGCTAACCTTTTTGGCACAGAGTGCCGAAACTGGCATGCGTGCTGGAGCACTTGCACAGACCAGATCTTCATGCGCAGACCAGCTGGCCAGTGTGCATGCGCACAACGGAACCCAGAAGAGGAGCTGGCGATGGCACGCGTGGCCACAGAGAGGGCTTTGCATGCCACCTCTAGCACACGTGCCATAGATTCACCATCACGGGCCCATAAATTAAACCGATAGACAAACTGATCCAGGCAATGAAACACATAGAAAAACAGAACCTAATTATCTCAGGAAAATGCTTTGTGCTAATGTACATTACATATGCTTTCATTCACATTATAGAATTTGTTTAGTGAGAGTTCGTTTTGATGCACAAATAGAGCTCTCCTTTCTGCTTATGGATTTTGCCCTGCACTCTCTCATAAGCATACAGCATATGACTCTAAAGTGTCATAACACTGAGCAGATGAATACTTTGTGATATCTCCCAAATATCTGACACCCCTAAAAGCAGGAGTGTCCAACCTTGGCAATTTTAAGATTTGTGGACTTCAACTCCCGGGATTCCCCAGTCAGTCATGGAAAAGCTGGGAGCTGAAGTCCACAAATCGTAAAGTTGCCAAGGAGCAAATGGCGCTTTGGTATGATCCAGCATAATCCTTATGGTAAAATTGTGTTGATTTTCTAACTGTTAAGTGTGGGTCAAGAATGAGGCAGGACTCCCAGCTCGATAACAACTTGTTTATTTCAGGCTTGGTCAGTAACAGAGAGAGACTGAGCCATTCAACAGCTCCCTTTAAAGGGGAGCTGTCTGACAGCTCAGCCACTAGGCTTCCTTGAATTTCCCTCCGAATCGCAGGAGCCAATCAATTTAAACTTCTGGTCCTCCCACGATTCGGACGGGCCAGAGGGAAACCTTAGCTCAGGTTTCCCTCCTCATTTCCATATTTAACACTAACTCAGTGATGATAAACTGAATTTGCATCTCAAATCCCTTTGTTTTTGTGGGAAAATATACACAACGTCTGTAATAATAATAACTTTATTGTCATTGTACGTGTATACACAGTATACCCATACAACGAAATTCACTTAACACCCAAAGATCAGGTCCACAATCCACATAACAATCCACAAACACACTCCCACCCACCACAATTCCCTGCCAGTTACAGTTGTAAGCTGTGATGGTTGTAAAGTGGGGAACTCACATGACTGATCCAAATTTGTGACCTTTATCGTAGCAGTCATTAAGCAAATCTTGCTGTTGTAAAATGAACCCATTGTTCGTTATGGGGTGTTTTTGCCGAAAACCAGAAGTAAAGATCAGTTTTTGACAAAAGCATTGTAAATTGCACTTACATGACAACAGGGTATTGCAAACAGTTATAAATCTGGGCTGTTTGCTGAGTGCCCAAAATATGTTACTGTGACCATGGGAGGAGCTATTGGAGCTTTAGAACTGGGTTATAGGTTGCCCTGGGGACCTCTGTTGCAACTTCAAACAGTCGCTAAGCAACAGTCATAAGTCAAGGACTACCTATATGTAAGATTTATTATGGTTGTAAGCCAGCAGGAGCATCTGCAGAAGTATAAAACCAAATCAACTTGGTGACTGTGATCACATGATTGAAGCCCCTCCCCCTTTTAAATGTTCATCTTGATTATGTATCACACATTAAAAAGGGACAGGATCTGTCCCTATCTTGATTTTCTTTTACAACCCCTCCCTAGATATCTTGTATCATACTGTAAAGGTGCAAAAATTCACAACTAAATGCTAACATATATGAACCACTTCATAAACATATGGCACAGCCTAGGAGAACAAACCCATCAGGACAAGTTTCAGTAGTCCAGCTGAATTTGAAAGGCAAAGGCCACTCTTTTGAAGACAGCAAAGTCCACATTTTGGACAGAGAGGACCTCTGGCTTGAAAGAGGGTCAAAGAGGCCATCTATGTCAAAACTGAACAGCTGTCTCTCAACAAAGGGGGAGAGATATGACATCATCTGTCTTCAGTCTACAACACAGTCCTTTCAGCAATTCCAAGAAGGCTCCACATCCATTTGCACCGCTCAGGTGACCCTGAGGACAGAGATAAATGTCTAGGTGGCCTTAATGACTCTCTAAAAGAATGCAAATGACCAGCAACCAGCAAGGAGTATAAACCCTTCCATTCCCCACCATCCAGTCGGAGCTGAAGAAGCTTCTTGGATGAGAAGTGAAATGTCTTCAGAGAAAAACCAGAAAGTCCTTGCTTCTTGAAAAAGCACCTTTGGGACAACCATGACCTGGATGACTGAGAATCTCCATAGACATTTAACAGATAAAGCTTTTCTAAGGAACAGAAGGAGTTCATATTTAATTGGCAAAGGTGATGATTCAAAACTGTCAATTCTCATATGGTGAAAGCAATAGCACAGAATGCAGTTACCTTTCTGGATGGGTCTGAGTGTTCGTGTGCCAAAAGGAATAGTATTCTCTTTTGACCTGAATTGCCAAGCAGTTTAATAGATGGAAGGCTCTTAGATCTGAAGGCTGGGCTGTGTAGATAGGAAAGTGGAATGAAACAAAGCATAACCATCTCAGTATCTCTCAGCTGCCAGGAGCACGTTCATTCCCGATCTGGGATGTCATACCTCCCTTTCAATAACCTGGAAGGCAAGGTATTTAATGTGGCCAAGAGGTCTATGTATTTCATTTATTAATTTTATTAAATTTATATGCAATATAAATTTATATGCAAAAGTCTTTCTTTGTATTTTGCCTCAACGAAGCTGAAATCCTAGGAAGCGTCAAGATATCATTCCATTTACTGATGAAAGGTGATGCATTTTTTGTAATTTGGGGCAATTCTGGATGGCTTTAGAAAAAAATAAAAGCCATTAGAAATATGAAAACATTAAAATTACAAAAAATGCATCTATTTACCTTTCATCAGTAAATGGAATGGTATCTTGAAGCTTCCTAGGATTTCAGCTTTGTTGAGGCAAAATACAAAGAAAGACTTTTGCAAATAAACAACATTATAATGTTTCAGATCCATGTTTGATCCAGGAATTGGAAAGAGTGGATAAAAGCAAGGCTATGGATGGTAACAGCAGGATGGGTTGCCAGGGAAAGAAAAGGGAAGGGAAGGGGAAAGGGAAAGGGAAAGGGAAAGGGAAAGGGAAAGGGAAAGGGAAAGGGAAAGGGAAAGGGAAAAGAAAGGAAAACACGGATGAGGAGCAGGTAGGTTGGTCAGATATACCAAACAGTGGCAGGTAAAATGCTAGAAACATTAATGAACAGGCTGGTCCACAGATTATGAAGAGGAAGTGGAGAAGAGGTGAGGTGAGGTGTATTAGCTTTGATCTACTTGCCAATAAAATCATTCTTGATTTTTGTCTTGGTTAAAATGTCCTGCATTTTGATTTGACTGCATTGTGATCAATCCAGAATCAATCTAGAACAGTCTAGCTAAACTTCCAAGCTACAATGTGTGTTTTTTCGTGCATGAAACAAAACATGTTTACCAGCTCATGTGCACCTAATTTAAATGTTAAAGTTAGTTTCAATCACTTAATGAAATGGCCTAATGAAAAAGTTAAAGTATCCTTAAACTTGATCATCCAAGAAGAATTTTTGCCTACCTTAGGCGTAACCAAACAATAGTCCCATATCAAAAGATATCCAGTACCCTTACTTGTAATTTAATACTTGTCCTGGACCACATATTGAAAATGTAGCAGTTGAATTTCTTTTATGTGTTTGCTGAATAGGTAGAGTTGCTGGCAATCAGGATTACGTTTTCTGGGTGTTAACAAATACTTGAAAATATTCCTAATTAGAAGACTGAACATAACACTGCTTGAACCATGGACACAGATCCACCACACATCCAAATATATTTAAAAACTGTATATCTAATGGTAAATATAAACATCCAAATTTAGGTTGTTTTTGTTACAAAAGCTCCAGGAATAAGATTTATATTTTAACAAATATTCTGAAGTGATGTCATCATCAGTAAATATTTTCCCCAGGATTTCATTTTAATAAGAAAATTGCTGTGGCAATTACTGCATTTCAATACTTCACATTGCTATTCAATCTTCATTGTGAATTCATAATGCATCTTATTTAATTACATTAGTTGAAAATGGTACAAACAATTAAAAATGTCATTTCTATAGAACATTTTCAGCTATGTTAATTAAGTGGGAGAAGGGAAAGGTAAATAAGAATTTAAAACTAGGGAAGAATGATGTTGAGAAAAGAACAGCTATAAAATATATTAACATCTTGGCACTTTAAAAAATGGACTTACTCAAAATATTAGGATCGGAGATTTGCCATCCTGTAAAGCTGATTTTTAAAAAATAATGTGGTTATGGAATTTGTTTCACAACATATAGTGATGCATATTAACTTGGAGTGCTGCAAATGAATATGGATAAATTTGTGCTGGACAATTGTTCAAGGGCTACTGGTTTTTAAGATTTGGTGTTATTTCTGGTTGGGGGTACATGCAGATTAGCAGGAAGTCATAAAATGATTCAGATGGAGGGCAAACTGTGGGATGAAACAGGAAGATCTAACAAAACCAAGAAATGCTATGAAATGAGGGAATTTTATCTTAGGCAAATAATATTCCTGACCTCACCTGATTAGCCATTGTGAGAACTCATTCTTGACTAGAATGGATCTAGGCCTAATGCAATAGAACTATTCCTTTTCGTCTTCTTATAAATTCTACCCTAGGATTCTTTGTATGTATTTTACTTGGAAACATGGCTTTGCTCAATTCAGTTTTGCTGGCTTAGGTAAAACAAAGTTAAGATGCATTCATACAAAGTGCTTACCCTGGTATACAAAATTATTCCTGGTTTCTAAGATTACTTGGTTAAACTTGAACTATAAACCTTACATGGAATCATAATCAAGTGAAGTAGGTTTGTACCACAGACTAAACCACAAAAAACTACCCAAAGTTAAGACTGTTAGTAAGACTTATTTAAGCAAATTGTGTGAACACAGTCAAACAACAACTTATGCCAACGTCTCCATCACATGGTGAACTGAGCAACCTGAGCCATGGCTGTTATTTCCAATGTGCAGATTTCTGTCATAGGTGTTCAAAGAGAGATGTCAAGAAAAGTAAGAATGGTACCTTTTCAAACCACCCCTCTTTTTACATGCCTTGCCCATATGACACACTTTAAAAAGGAGTAGAATTTCAACCATTTATGTCCAGCTCCAAAATCCAAGGGTCCGCTTGGAAGAAAGACACATTGAGATTCTTCTAAGCAGTTTTCTTAATTTTTCCTCTCCTATAGACAGAAATCTTGCCAAACTAAGGCAAACTACTTGCACCATAAAATAGACATTCTGGGAACTATTAGGGATGAGCTGTCTTCATCCTCTTTCTCTCACACAAAATATCTAAACTGCATGTCTCTTGCTGCTCTGGAATGCATCCCCTCCTTCTTGGGAATCTGGACAATGTTCTATCACAATTAGTTTCATGCAGAACTGCTTTTTTAAAAATAGCTGGCATCCCAGGATACCTTGAGTTTTAGGATCATATTTGCTGCAAACTTTAACTATCTCATACTAAGAGTGGGGAAAGCTGTTTCTAGAGCTAAAGAAAGTTTTAGATGGATTTATGTCTTGTTATATGAACAAGCATATTTAGCTGTATTTTTAAGAAATAAGCCACTGTAACACTAATTGCAATAATCTTGTTTGATAAACTTAAGGTTACAGCAAGAATCTCAGGTGTTTCCCAACTATTCTTTAATAATGTTACTGGCCTTATTATATTTTAAAGTACAGCAAAATCCTTATTCTGCTAAGAACATTCTTTGTTTAAAATATTGTTTTAGAGTTATTTAATTTAAAGACAGTTTTCTGTCAACACTCCCATGGGACAGTTGGTGGCTCTTTTCAATATTGTGACATCCATAATTTGCTTTGCTTTTCCAAAGAGGAAATAAAAAGACTGTTGGTGTTTGGTGTGTGTGGGGGGGTCATCAACAGACGGTGGGAACCCTGAGATGGGATGGCAAAGCAGGACCTTCTACCTCTTCTCTGCTGCATGAAGATACTCACTTTCTGGAATGACAGGATCTCCATGGCTGAAGAATTCATTCATTCATTCATTCATTCATTCATTCATTCATAAAATGTATATGCTTGCCCAACTCATTCTCAATGACTCCAGACAACTCCAGGCACGCAATGGATATACAATGATTAATTCTAAATAGGCTTTGAGAGGGGTCTTAGAACTGTTGGGTGGACGTTGAGTCTATAATATTTTTTAATGTGTCCTTGTAGTTACTCCCTTCAGGAATATTATTTATTTATTTAACCAATTTATGTGGCAGGCCAACTCACAAATTGCTGGATGACTAATATAGGATTAAAGCCAATACGAGAACAGTTCATAGAACAAAAACATGACACATTCAAGGCCAACCCATAATCATTCCTCATAAAATAAATTTCAGATGTTTTAGCAAGATTTTTAGTAATAGTGATGCTGCTTTTTGACTCTCCTTCCTTACCATTTTTTTCAGAGAGGCCCTCTGATGAATTTATGGAAAATTCTGACTATCCAGCATTAAAAGATGCTGGCATTATTTCCCTCTTACTCTCTGCAAAAACCTCTTTGGAATTCAGAGCATTATTACTGCATCCGTAGAAAAGGAAGCCTAGCTTTTTCTTCCTACGCACTTAATTTTATAATGGAAGAATTAGATTATCTCAGAATATGGTAATGCTGGAAGATGAGGGTTTTTTTTCCTGTTCATGTCTTAAATTTAGCCTTTCAAATGAATGCACTATTGGATGGAACATACTGTACATACAAACTAATTCTTGTATATTTTGAATGCAGATCTAATTTAATACCAAGGCAGGTTCAGTACTCAATATATCAATTTAAAAAATGTTTGGCAATAGAGCGAACTAATATTTTGCTTTGAACCCACATGATCCACTAGTTTGATATCATATGTAATAATATAAATAAATGTCATTCAGTATAACTTTAATCTGTCTGTGGCATTTTAGAAATAGACTAGTTTAAATACAGAAATGATCAGGGATTTGCAATTTAGCCTATCACTACCCTTATTTGATATTCTAAATCAAAAATTCCTCATCTATATTTGTTTTAAACAGCATATTCTGTTGAAAGAAAGCTTTTTTTTAATGAAGGGATGAACTACTACTGCTTGTCCTTATTAATATGAAAAACTTGCATGAAAGGTTACAATCATCATTCCAAATGTTTTTAGTCTTTGATTTTTTCATTAGAACATTGGCATTATTTTGATAATTCTGTATTTTGCTGAAAGGTAGAAGGTTCTGTTGTACTTTCCATCTGAAAACAAAGCTTTGCACTTGGTTTTCAGAAATGTTTGTGCTGCCAGCTAATTTAGAGGATACACACACATTCCCCTCCTTTATTATTTTTATAAATATGTAATTCAACTGAACATACCTAATATTCCTCACTTGTCCTATTTTCTCCACAACAGTTCTGTGAGGTGAATTGGGCTGAGAGAGAGGGAATGGCCAAAAGTCAGACAGGTTTCATCTTTAAGCTGGGACTAGAACTCATTGTCTGCTGATTTCCAGGCCAGTATCCTAACCACTATACCAAACTAGTCTCTCTCCTCCCCCCACCCTCCCGTGAATGCTGCCAACTGATGGGACTTTGGAGGTGAGCCTTCTCAGTGTTTTGGGAAAACTTTCCACCTGAGATGAGTACTCTTTTACCCTACCAAAGGGCGGTGAAGTCCTAGCATTAGGCTAGGATGGAGGATGAGTTATGAGGTTGTTTAGTCTGGTGCCTGGGGAAGAGATACTTTTGTCTTTATTTTTATGAATTGTTGTGAATCACCTAGACTCACAACATGTGAGTTGTGTGAGATGGGTGGCCATATAGGTCCTGTAAATACATAAAATAAAGGAAGTACCAGGACTGAAATAAACTGGATCATGTTTATTAAAATCACCTCCACTACTTACAACATCAGAGATATTTTCCCAGTCTGTCATGCTGAACCCAAGTGGTGAGGACAGTCTCTGGAACTGTCCTCTGAAAATTCAACTTACAAAGAGGTTGCTTTTGTTGAGCAAGCCATGCAACATCTCCCCCCATTCCAACTTGATTAGTTTAGCCATCACCAAGGGGTTACATATTGTTGAGGATTAAATGTCCAGCAGATATTGGGCACCTGCTGAGACAAAACAAGGAAATAATTGCCTACTTGGAGTTAGAGCAGAAAGTTTGTTATTTCACAGCTTGCAAGAGTAAACAGGAAGATCTAGCTTGGCTAAGCAGTCTCTCTTCCAGGTGTTAATTAAAAAATATGAGTCAATCATAGACATCACTGATCTCTGATTTGGTTTTGCTGATGGTATCAGTTTGTAATAAGTAATAATAATCACAACTTTCTGAAAAAGAGAAATCTCAGGCAAAATTATAAGCAATTTGCCCCATAAGATAAAAAGTTTGAAGAACATATTTATTGGATACTAAAATCACATGACAGTCAAAACTGCAGTTTTGTGTGTGTCAGAATAACAGAATTTGAAGGGACCATGAAGGTCCTCTGGTCCAACCCCCTGCTCAAGCAGAAAATCCTATAACATTTGCTTGTCCAATTTCTTAAAATATCCAGTGTTGGGGCATTCACAACTTCTGGAAGCATTTCTCCTTAGGTCTAGGTTGGTTCTCTCCTTGATTAGTTTCCATCCATTCCTTCTTGTCCTGCCTTCAGGTGCTTTGCATAATAGGTTGACCCCCTCTTCTTTGTGGCAGCCCGTTAGGTATTGAAACACTGCTCTCATGTCACCTCTAGTCCTTCTTTTCATTACACTA
This sequence comes from Stegonotus admiraltiensis, assembly GCA_032468215.1. Lineage (NCBI taxonomy): Eukaryota > Metazoa > Chordata > Lepidosauria > Squamata > Colubridae > Stegonotus > Stegonotus admiraltiensis. The sequence continues at coordinate 130,389 of JANHZT010003289.1, read as the reverse complement.
GGCATACCCAATTCCAGCAACCATTCTTTATATGTTTATAAACTCCCCTAATCATCTTTGTTAGTATTGTCTGCACTTTTTCTAGAGTCTCAGTGTCTTGTTTATATTGTATTGACCAAAACTGGATGCAATATTCAATGTGTGGTCTTACCGAGGCGTTATAAAGTGGTACTAACACTACACATGATCTTGATTCAATCCCTCTGTTAATGCAGCTAGAGCACATTGCTGGTTCATATTTAAATGATTGTCCATTAGGATTCTAACTTCCCTCTCACTACTACTATTATTGAGCCAGGTACCATTTATTCTCCACCTATGCATTTGGTGTCTATGGAGATTCTCATGATTTCCCCAAAGGTGCTTTTCAAGAGGCAACTGGACTTCCTTGGCTTTTCTGAACATATTTCACTTCTCATCCAAGAAGCTTCTTCAGCTCGGACTGGGTGGTGTGGCATGGAAGGATTTCTATTCCTTGCAGACAGCTGGTCATCTGCATTCTTTTAGAGTGTTGTTGAAGCCACTTGGGTGTTTGTCTATGTCCTCAGGGTCACCTGAGTCGTGCAAATGGGTATGGAGCCTTCTTGGGACTGCTGAAAGGACTGTGTTGTGGAGTTGTGTTTCTGTAGCTTGATTTCTGCCCTGTGTCCCTATGATGCAGACAACACATATGTGCAAATGTATAAGGGACTGGGGTTTACTCTCAGAGAATACTGATAATGTTACCTATTTGATTAGTGAAACATCCGCAAAAAACCCAACCATGCTCAGAAAACTCCAAGGACCCACAGTTCAACCCTGAGCCACAAATATTCTCCTCTAATAGAATTTGAGGTGGTTTGTTTGTTGTTGGTTTTTTGAGCAGCTGAGCTTCTTCTGCTTCTTGGTAATACTACAAGATGGTAGACCACATGAGTTAACTTTTTACATTGATAGAATTTATACACCTTTGCAAATATGCAGTTTCTCATTCTACTTTGTTACCAACACAGAGAATGAACTATACAGAAGACAAGAGAGTAAACTCCTGTTTTTTCTATATTCGAAAACATCGGAAAAGATTAGGCCAGAATATTTCCTATTCTTGTATGTAAATGAATTGCTCCTTTTAAGGAAATTCTGCTTTTTTCAGGACTGATCATATATTGCATTTTCTACAGCCTATTGGAGGAACACAAGCAGTCTATAATTTACCATTGTCTTTTATTGTTCGTGAAATGAGATGTTTCATCTCAGTGGTTGTACTATAGCAACAGTTTCCAAATAAAGGAATTAGCAGGTCTACAGGATTGTTTTCAAGTTTTTTTTATACTGTTTGCATAGAAAGTTTTTTTGCTGGAGGAATTATTGGGGCTTAATATTTGTGTGAGCTGAATGAAACTATTAACACATCTCTGGGTACTATTGTTTATGGGTTAATGTGTAGAGGGATATATTTTCCATTCAAGTAGAAAGGAAGCACAAATATAATTTAGCCTATGGAAAAATATTAGTGTTATCATTTCTTGAAATGACTGCAGTGTAAAAATTAATCTCATTCTTATTGTAAATTATTTTTACTTCCTGCCTTTTTAGGAAGAGAAAGAAAACTGGCAGTGAAAATCTGGGGACAATGTTTCAAAGGCTATCAGTTTGCAAGAAATAACATTTTATTAATAATAAAGGCAAAGATTAAAGTTTCCCCTATCCAGTCATGTCAAACTCTCAGGGGCAGTGTTCATCTTTGTTTCTTAGCCAAGGGAACCGGTGTTGTCCAAAGTCGCTTCCGTGTTCATGTGGCCAACATGATCAAGGTACACAGAATATTGTTATTTACCCCTGAAGTGGTACCTATTTGTCTAGTCACATTTGCATGCTTTCAAACTGCTAGGTTGGGAAAAGCTGGGACAGGAACGGGAGCTCACCCCATCACATATCACTTGGTTTTGAACCGGCTTTCCAGCTGACAAATTCAATGTCTTTAACCGCTAACCCATTCCATCCCCCTCTATTACTAATAATATTCTACTAATAATATCCACCTGACATTAAGTCCAAACCTACTATGACTTTAAACAGATTATTTTAATTCTTCGATTAAGTGATATCAATGTTGACTTTTATCAATTCCATAGAATTTCCCCAGGATGTTCTCTCCCCATTCTGATCCTTCGGGTCTTCCAATGATGCACCCATGGCCTCTGTATCCTGAACTCATATTATTTTAGTTTGGTCCTTGAACATTTTAAAAATCTTTCTTATACGAATAAATTTATTAATACATTTAAACTCTTTAAATAAAATATTTATTGTAATTATAAATTCTTCTGAGGGCTGGTATCTGTGGATCACAGTATTTATTACTTTATTTGAATATCTGTTTGGCTTCTCTTATGATTTAACTCCAGCCAAAGTTTCTCCGCTTTGATTCTTAAACCTGATGATAGTTGGGTCCCTTCTTATAGAATATTCATAAATAGGATAGATAACTTCCAATACATACAAAAATGTAAATGAAAGAGATATTTATTTACTTATTTATTTATTTGGAAAAAATTATATGGCTGCTCATTTTAAGCAACTCTAGGCCGCTCACAACAGTAACCATTATTAGCTACATGATATTGATATCTTTCTCTGATCTGTTAAATGACCTAGACTTAGAATAACATTATTGTCACTTTGAATGTACACTAATCGGCATACATTAAAAAGAAATTTTGTTGCATACAGCTCTCAAAGGGTCACCACATCCAATATACACTACAGAAACCCGACAAAATTATAAACAAACAAACAAAATACAAAAATGAATACAAAATTATGCATATAGCCACATATACTATATGACACAGAGAAACAACACAGTCTAGTTAGGATGTATACGTGTACATGGTGAGAAAAACGAATCTTGCGAGTTTTCCAGATGGATGGCATAGGGAACAAAGCTTTTACAAAAATGCTGTAGTCCTTACCTTAACTTTGATGGCTCCATACGACTATTAAACACATCTCAAGTGGATAAAGCTATTAACAGCTATTAGTTATTATGCTATCTTTAACAATGCTATTATGCTATCATTCCTGGAAATATATTTGAAGAGAACCATTGCACTCATACCCTATTTCTCATCGTAATCTGGTTAGTCATCAAGAGTAACGGGACGCTGGAATTAGGCAAGCATTTCATTTGACTTGGCCTGCTGCCCATATTTTAGAATTCCATTGTATTAAGTTACTTCCTGGGAATATTTTCCTTTCCCTTCATTTTGGATCTTTTGCCACTTTATGACAATGCAATTCTAAGTCAGCTCTGATTTCATTTATTTTACCTATGTTTTAATTTTACCCTTCAGAATTTCTCTTAGACTATTCCACCTAGACTATTTGAATTTATTTGATAAAACAAGTATTTTAAAGATACATATACATAATATGGCACACTTATCAGAAATCAGGACAATCTTAAATTACATATATGAGTTAAATCTATGAGTGTTGGCTGATCCATACAGGGAATGTGCTTTTATCATTAGCATTGCTTTTTTTTTTGTCAACTATTCCATTTCACACCATCAGTTGCTGTTTGTAGCAGGTTTATTTGTTTCTTAACAACATTAAGAGATCATCCCCAAATGGTAGATATTACCAAGAACTTGATTTATTTTTTTTAGTTTTTAATAGCATCTCATTATATCCTTGGTGTGTTGCTAGGTGATGCTCTTTTCAGCCTTAACTGAGATTTGTTTCCTTTAATTTTAACGTATCCATAGTTTTAAAGCAACATTCTCAAGAATCTCTGATTGAAAAGTCAAACAGGAAGTGCACTAATTGTGTGGTATTGCTCTGTTTTTCCCCCCCAATAGATTTTAGAAGAGAAATTCAAAGAGAAATGTTGACTTTACTTGGTTGCATATGCCTACATATGTTTTGGCTTTCAGGTGCCACAAAGAACCACCCCCATCATTACAAAACCCTATTTAATGCCTTATCATTGGGAGGGAAGACCATTGGATACAACCTTTTTGAATAAATAAACTTAAAGGAGAAATGTCATGAAATGGAATAACAGAGATTGGCATAAAGCAGGGGTGTCAAACTCATGTCATCATGGTGGCATTATGTGACATATTGTGAGTTTCTCCCCTTTCACTAAACTGGGCATGGGCGTGGCCAGCACATGACGCATCCAGTCTGTGGGCCAGGAGTTTGGCAGCATATAGTGTCTTAGAAATAACATCTTAGACTCTGTTTCCTATAATACTGGATTCCCAGGATACAGGGTGGTAGAGATAATAATCCAAAATTGCATGCAATTTTGACAATAACTTTTGCTGTACAATGTCTGCCAGGCAATTCTCTGGGTCAGCAAGATTTATGTATCTATGAATTATAAGATATCTTGGAGAACAAGCAATGGAAAGCAGAAGATTGCAAGATGTTATGGTGCCAGATGCCAATTAGAGATATCTGTATTTGCCAAAAAAGTACTCTAACTACATTGCTGTTGGTCCAACAGCTATACTACTGCTTGCAATATTTTAAAACAGATTGAGCAAAATAGCAGTTTTTCTTTTAAAATATTGTGCATGATTAGTGTACTTATCCCAATTTAATCTACAGGAGGAAAAAAATCAGAATGTCTGATTTTGGAGACATAGCCAAAAATTTTAAGGAAATTCATGGTTTCTCAGACCATAATTTGAACACCTTAAAGTTTAAATGACAGCTAAGGACTTTCTGCATTAATAGCATATGCTACAATTGTGGGAACATTTAAAAACTACTGAGACAAATAACTGATAGAGACATTTTGTTTAATTTATTTATTTATTGGATTTATCCCAAATGCAACTGGAACCCTCTCAGTGGTATACAGCACATCGAGAAAAGTACAATAAAATGTCCCACAGTATAAACATAAATGAGTAATAAAAATAAAACAAGTAAACCAATCCATAATACACAAATCTATAACCAAAGGCTTCAATTCAATATGAGGGCTGATCAAACTTGTGAGCATTGGAATAGAGAAGTCATTCTCAGATAGAAATCTAGTACAGGAAACAGATAATAATAATAATAATAATAATAATAATAATAATAATAATAATAGATCCATCAAACTGTAGAAGAAGAAAAATGAAGTTTGAATGATTATGTGAACCAAAGTACAGAAAAATTGCTGCAGGCTGTGAAAACAGAGACCATTATAAAAACAACAGAAACAAAGGCAGAATATAAGGAAAAGCAGCTGGATGACAGATTAAATAGATGGAAAACCAAAGCTTTGCATGGACAGCACTTGAAAAAAATTGAAGGAAAGTGTGATGACAACTTGACATGGGCATGGCTTAAGATGGGAACTATCAAGAAAGAAACTGAAGGTTTAATACTGGCTGCTCAAGAACAAGCACTACAAACTAATGCCATGAAAGGAAAGATACAAAAATCCACTGACAATCCAAACTGCCGAATTTGCAACAACAAAGTCAAAACTGTTTCACATGTAATATCGCACAAACTGATTACAAAGCTAGACATGACCAAGTTGCTAAATTAATCCACTGGTCATTATGTAAAAAATACGACTTTCCTGTACCCAAAAAGTCATGGGAACATAAAGTGGAAAAAGTTATTGAAAATGAGAAGGTGAAGATCTTGTTGGACTTTCGAATACAGACAGATCGTCACTTGGAACACAACACGCCAGATATCACAGTTGTCAAAAACCGAAACATATAATTTATTGACATCACGGTACCAGAAGATGCCAGAGTCAAAGAAAAAGAACTGGAAAAAATCATGAAATATCGCAACCTGACCATCGAATCTACATGGCTATGGATGAAACATATAACAGTGATACCGATTGTCATCAGGGCACTTGGTACCATGTACAAGAATTTTATAAGATACATCAGCAAAGTGCAGCTTCCTGCAATAACACCAGCGGAACTGCAAAAAACTGTGTTACTTGGAACATTGTGCAGCTTAAGAAGATTCATGGTTGATACCTAGGACGCTGGCAGCAACCCATATCAATCATTAGCACCAGTCAATGATATTTGTGATGCATTTTTGAATGTTCAGTTGACTGAGTTTTATATTTAATGAATAAAGATAATAATAATTGCCTTTAGTGTCATCGTACATCATGTACACAACAAATGGTCAGACCTTCATCTTCTCACTTCACATAAATTTAGAATGCCTAAGTCGGGTGGTGGTGGTAGTGGTGGATGCAGTGGTGGGTTGCCCCTGGTTCGGACAGGTTCGCAAGAACCGGTAGTAAAACTGGCGGGAGGCCCTGCCCACCACCCCAGATGTCGTTATTGGTGATCTGTGCATGCGCGTGTGTGAGCAAAGTGAGCCTGTGCACGTGATCCTGTTGCGAACCGGTAGTAAAGGTAAATAGAACCCATCCCTGGGTGGACGGGTAGGTGGGAGGTTGTCAAAACTGGTTAGAGAACTAGTCCTACAAGTCCCAAAGATGCTTTTCAAAATACAACTGAGCTTTCTTGGTTTTTTTCTTTGAAAACATTTCACCTCATCCAATAAGCTTCTTCAGTTCTGATGGAATGTTGGAGAATGGAACCCATTTCACTCCCCACCATTCAGTCAGAACTGAAGAAACAAGAAAGTCCAGTTGCCTTTTGAAAAACACCTTTGGGACAACCACGACCTGGATAATTGAGGATCTCCATGGACAGTCCTGCAAGTCATTTTCTGATGGCAGCTATATTTAGTCACCTGTTCTATCAATCATTACACTTAGTAAAAAAACTTATTTAAAATAACTTTTAATAATGCCAATTTCCTTGGTCTTAGTAGAGCTGGCCCAGGAAGAGTTCTGAAATGTTAATGTTGATTTAGGATCCAGCCCAATAATAGAAGTAAAACACACTCAATGGATCTATAATATTTATTGATATA
>JANHZT010003289.1:110927-121734 GCA_032468215.1 Stegonotus admiraltiensis | reverse complement strand
GGAAGGACTCACTGGAGAAGAGCCTAATGCTGGGAAAGATTGAGGGCAAAAGAAGAAAGGGATGACAGAGAACGAGGCGGCTGGATGGAGTCAATGAAGCAGTAGGCGTGGGCTTAAATGGACTCCAGAGGATGGTAGAGGACAGGAAGGCCCGGAGGAAAGTTGTCCATGGGATTGGATGGGTCGGACATGACTTCACAACTAACTGCAACAACAATTAATGTAATCTTACAAAAATAGAACCAGTATTCCTGGATGTGCTTTTTGGTCTGGATTATCTTGCAGTGCTGACACTATGTCATGGGTGTCACACTTGCAATGTTACGTTGCCGTCACGTGACTTTTCCAACGTTTTCCCCATTCACAGAGCTGGGGTGGGCATGGCCTGAACATGATGCATCCAGCCCATGGGCTGCCAGTTTGAAACCCCTGCACTATGGGAACATTAATCACTCCCCATTAATCCTAGCTTCTTTTTTGTTTCTTCTCATAGATGTCCAAACTTATGATTTAGACATAAATTGGACTCTATTCATGATACCTAGAAGTCACATAGAGGAAGAGATTTGCATATTATAGATCACATGACAAAGATGTGCATATTATAGATCCACATGACATGCTTACCTTCTCAATATTGCGAATGTCAAACTGGTTTCTTTGTTGTCTTGTCACCACTGAGGCAGAAAAGGCAGCAATTTCCCATGGAAATTGCTGAGATGGCAAATAATCACCCAACTGAAATTTTTAGCAAAATGATTTTTCAGCCACTCACAAGATGGGAATACTTCCTCTTGTTTGATCAACCTAAGTTTTGTGTAAGACTACCTTAACATGACTGGAAATATCTGGGCAACATAAAGAGATACAAAATCTATTTCTTTGCTGTCATATAATACTATGTTTCCCTGAAAATAAGACCCTGTCTTATATTTTTTTGAACCCTGAAATAAGCGCTTGGCCTTATTGCCATGAGCTCAAAAGCCCAATTGGGCTTATTATTAGGGGATGTCTTATTTTAGGGGAAACGGGGTATTCATGGACAGTTTTGCAGCTTAAAGTAGCCTTAATGTTGTGATGTGTATCTGGTAAAAACTGGAGTTATGTACAATAAAGGATGTCTCATAATTTGTATGTTTCTGATATAAGGCAATGCTTTATACATTCAATTCAGGTTCTGTGCTATTATTCAGCAGTGACATTATTGAAGTGAATTGTAACTTTAATAATGTATTCATCATTGTCTGTGTCTTCTGTATTTCATTTCCCTTTGATACCATCATTTCCCCCCACAATTGTTCAGTTAGGGGATGTAATTTACTGTGCCTCTAACAAAACATAGTTGATAATCATAAACCCTTATAACCTAATTATTGTGTTAGCTTTTAACATGCCACAGTTTTTATTGAACATCTTTTGATTTCTCCTCCACAGCTCAAAGAAGAAACTAGCATTTGATCTTTGCTATTAGTGTACTTGGATATTATCTTGATAGGTATTGAAAAACTTTTGGCTCTGTCAATCATGCTAAAATATTTTGCCCTTAAGAGAATTTCCAAACTCACTACAGATTTGAACAAAATTCAATGACTAAGAAAGCTCACACCTCATTTTTACTAGGCTTTCTCTTGAAAGGGTAATTCTATGCATTTCAGAACCACACAGATTGCTTTGACTGTCCTTGGTTATCTTGGCTGGGGGAGCACCCAGGTTGCCTTTAAAACAACTAGCCATGATTAGGATTATAGCAAGGCTGAAGTGCTAGGAAGTACTACACAAATCCACAGGAATTCAACACATTGCTTAGGCAGTGTCCTTTCTTCATAATCTCCTTAGGTCTCCATTTGGTATATGGAGTCAGATGGATAAAAATCTGAGCATATGAATGAATGCCATTCTCTGGTCACCGTCACATCTTCTAATATTCAGAGCTTGTGAAAAGCACAATTATTCCTTTTCTGATTAGCAACTGCTGAACTAAATTTGGTATCAAAACTGCCAAGTGAAAATGACACAATTTATGAAATTATTAAATGCACAGAGATATATTTAAATAACATTAAGAGCTTAGCTCAAAAATAAACCTAGGAAATGAAGTAAAGCCAGGAAATCAAAGGCAATATTGATTCTCCATTTTCAAATAAAATGATAGCAATAGCACTTAGACTTATATACTACTCTACAGTGCTTTACAGCCCTCTCTAAGCAGTTTACAGAGTCAGCATATTACCCCTAACAATTTGGGTCCTCATTTTACCCATCTCGGAAGGATGGAAGGCTGAGTCAACCTTGAGCCTGGTGAGATTTGAACTGTCAAATTGCAGGCAGCCGGCAGGCAGCAAAAGTAGCCTGCAGTACTGCACTGTAACCACTGCCCCATTGGCTCATTATGGATGGTATTCTGGCTGCAAATATGAACCTCAAGTTTAATGGATCCGGTCCTTTTTTCCCCTCTTTGTCCCTTCCCAGGATTCCTGTGGTTTTTAATAACTATGTGAAAGTAGAAATTCAAAACAGACAGACATTCTTACTCTAGAAATGGGTTTCCTCCAGATATTTGGACAACTTCCACTGGACTATTTAATATGGCCATGGCAACAAAGTGTGAAAATTATACACCAAAATATCTGGATCAAAGTTATCCCTAATGTACATTTGCAAAAATAAAAAAGGCACATGAACATAGTTTATAAAAATAAGTACAGAGCCTTGGAAAACAAAATTATCTAGAAATATAGCATCACCCGGTTGTCTGTGATTTCCTGTTTTGTCCACAATAACCAGTTGTGGTTTACTTCTCATACTTGAAAGAAAATGTGGTAAAGGTTTCAGTGAAGTCCACCACTATTTTTTCCTTAGAGAAGCGCTTGAGCCTTTTAAGTTGACGTCAGCAAAAATTCAGCAATTTTTCCTGTCATGGTCTACACAGATTCGGGAAAAGCTTTACCTGCTGAATTGCTTTTATCATGTAACTTGATGTTTCCTGACCTAATAGTCACTAGATGTGTTAGATTTCAATTCAGCCAATATTGGATAAAGTCTGAGGTAACCTATAAACAACTCCACCACTCCTGGTGAAAATTTTAATTATTAAAATTTGTATGCCACTACAATTAAGTACAACCCATGACAATTTATACCAGATATAACCAAAACATCCATGGTAAACCGGATTTAGAATAACTGAAATCAATACAATATCCACGCAAACATAATGGACCCAGAACATGTGCTATTATCTTGAATATATGTACGAATGTCTGTCTGTGTATGTATTTTTGTGTATACACTATACACAGAGAATTAATTCTAGTTCGTAAACATTGCATGAAAGAGGTTTTAACATTTCCTTAAATGGAATTGAGGAGGGCAGTGTGATTCCTGTGGAAGGGGTGATATTCAGAAGTTGAAATACTTGACCAGACTGAGCCTCAGCTGGAGGAGAGCAATCTGAGGAGGCCCAGGTACAGGCTGGGTTAGCTGTACCAGAGACTAAGCTAGGCAAGGTCCCAGGATCCAGAAACATATGGCCAATTTACAAAAGGAAGAGCAAAAGAAGCCAAGCCATATCTACTTGAAAGAAAGACATGTGACTCAGCCAATTAATCAAGCTGATTGGGCTCTATAAAAGAGATGGTCCTGCTGACTGACAAATTAATTATGTCTTAGCATGAAGTTAATCACAAAATATGACATGGGACTATGTTTTAATCATTGTTAACACAGGGACTGTCTAATTTTTCCTCTAATTTTATGTTCATTCACCCTAGAAATATTAGTGTTTAATTTAATAATAGAGACTGTTCCATTTTTGTTCTTCCTAGCATTTTCCTACAAGTGCAGGGTTCATTTCCCCTCCTTCCGGATCAACTGGTATTGTCCACTGGTTGCAACAGGAAAGGAATGACTAGCTGGTTGCCCAAGCCTAATGTTGTGGACTGAGAGAGAATGGCTGACCCAGTCACCCAGTTGGCTTTCATGCCTAGAATAGTAGCACAACTCATGGTTTCTAGCCTGATGCCTTCACTACTAAACCAGTCATTCAGTCTGTCTGTTTGTCTCTGTCTCTGTCTCTCTCTTTTCAAAAAATCTTGGCAGCACCGTAATGTCCAACTGTAATTCTGCAGCTTATTCCCAAACTCCATCTTAAGCCTGTAACAGGATGCAATTTCCCTGGCTTTTTTTAACAGCATATTTTTAAATTAATATTTCTTTATCATCCTGCCTGATGAAGTTAAAACCTGGCATGCTTACAGTATTGTCTGACCTCTGAGTTGGCTTTATAAACATTTTGCCTAAATATGGCATTTTGAATTATTCTTATTGTCAATAAAGGCTTATTGCTTTCTGGATTGATCTGACTTCTGTTCCTATATTCCTTTTTCTTTTTTTCCAGTGGGAAAAATGCATAACACCGTTGGGTTTATTTAGTGTTCCTTGCTCACCTGCAATCTCTGTTTTCAACTGTTCTATATGGCAATGTAAGTCCACTAGTTTTCGATGGCAAAAACATAAAAGCATACCGAGAGCATAAACAGGAAACTTGTGTTTAGGTGGGAGTTCCCAGGAATTCTGTTCTGCTGACCACAAAGGCCATGGGAGAAAGGAAGTAGGAAAAACACTGTAAATACCTGGGTGACTAATAACTTTGTGCTGCTCATCTGGCCTTTTTGGGACATGTAACTCTCTGCTCTTTCTGAACAAAAGGAGGACAGCAGCTCTCCGTTACCACCAAGACTTTTCAGACTATTAACAAGTTTTACATCTCTGCAATGGTGGCTTTAGTTATTAGATTTTTTTTTTTGCTTTCTGCTCAACTGTTGGATGCTCAGCTTTTTCTTAAAATACAACCTAATGCAATTGGCTCAGAGATATAAACTCTTCTCTATTCAAGAAGTTTTAAGTGCAGAAGACTCTATAAACCATTACAAGCATAATCAAGCATATAATGTAATTGCAAGACTTTCTCCATTATCCATTTAAAGCAGGATTTTTGTGAGTTTCATTTTGCTGCATTGGGTGACTTGGAAGTGCTTATCTTATTTGTTCATGTCATATCCTATTCCTCCTCCAAGAGCTAGGGGGGCTTCCCTTCATTTCCCCCCTATAATAGCAATCCAGATTGGGTTGAGAGAGACTGACTAGGCTAGTCCAAAGCTACCAATGAATTTCTGTGGTGGATTCCTTGCACCACCTTATCATTGCCAGAATGAGGGAAAAAACAACTCTAGTTGTGGGAAAGTCCATGGTTACTCTATGTAAGAAATGTAGCATCTTAAAATAGATGGAGCTCCTTAAGCAGAAGTCTGCAATGCAATTAGTAAACAGGGACACTAGCATTGTTTGCGTTGGTATCAGCATTTAAATCTGCACATGTGAGACCATTTGAAAGGTTAGGATCACGATTTCCATGTGTACCACTTCAGTATGAGTTGCAGAGCAAATTAGGAGAAGAAGGAGAGAAGCAGAACCATTGTGTCTGGTGAAGGACTGGATACCTTTTCCAGCATGCTTCCTGAGCTGAGTTCATCCCAGCAAGTTGTAATAAATGTGGTTTGAAGAAGTGGTTCATGAACCTATTTACTAACTTATTTAAAACATTTATATAGTCAATTCAAGATGATGGTGCATGTTTTGGTCTAATTGTAGTTGTGTTGATGTCAATTTTTAATCTGGTTTTATATATAATTAATTTTAGATACATAAACTTTTCTTCTTCTCCTCCCCTTTCAAATTATAAGCCTCGGGGGAGGAGCAGTCCTGCAAGCTACTCTGGAAACTTTTTGGTTCTACAAAATAGAACACAGAGGACCTTTAATCTACAATACATAATAAACGGATTGTTCTTGGGAGAAATACTGAACATGTTACCTAAAGAATAAAAATAAAGAAATATGTCATTTTTTTAAATGGGTCATGAAGGTCTACCAATGCCTCCCTAAATGAAAATTTAAAACTTTTGCAAATATTATAAAAACAAAGAGTGAAATAAAATTGTCAGACTTATTCAAATAGGACAAGGACTTTGAGTGCATAAAGACTCTTTGAATCTTTATGCATTTCATCACTTTTGGGCTGGTGTATGAGAGTGAGGTCATGCCATTTCTTCTGGCATCTTCTTTAATTGCTCTATGCCAGACAAATGCTCCATGCTGAAATTTGCTGTATCCTAATGAATTTGTCCAGTGCAGTTAGGGGAGATTTTGGCTTGCTTTGATGAACATTCACATATTTGTAAATTAAAGGAATGAAAAAAATGTGAATCAGAGAAAAGGAGCCTGAGAACACAAGGCTTATTGCTTAATTAATCTATACGTGGGTAGAGAGAGGTCTGGTTGATCTGTTGAATGTAAAATCCAAGAGCTAAAACTGGAGACAGATGCTGATGTCTGAAGACCATAGAATGCAAGATAGAAGAATCATCATTTTGAATACAACATTCTGCAACATTTGTTTTCTTCTATTAATCAAGCAGATTTTACAGGGTTTCAGAATGCAGCCTGCCAAATCTCTGTTAAATATCATGAAAGGGGAAAATGCCTTTAGCTCTCTCTCGGCACTTAGAAAATCTGAAGAGGGCCATCTTATTTGTTAGTTGTTATTATTATGGTTCATTGCACAGTCAGCCAGATGTTTGAACTGGATTTGGCATTTTTTATTCATCTATCAAATCATTCTCAAGGACATGGGATAGGCAGACATTGCTTGATGGTGATAAAGATTTTGTTGCAGGATGTAAGCTATTTAAAGTATAGCTGACTTTTGCAATTGACTGATGGTGGTTTTATCAATGCCAATGGTGTTCAAGTGCTGCTCCAGTTGCTTTGGGCCAGCATCCAAAGCACCTTTTAATTTTTTAGAAAGTTTGCTTTCTTATGCCAACAGTTGTTCTGTTTATATTTGCAGCTTTTTGCATTTTGTGATTTTTCTCCACTGTTTTTCTCTTTTCTTCTCCTGATTCCAGATAGTCACCATCCATGCTTTTTTATTTATCTTGCTTATCAACAATTGTTAAGTCTGGGGTGTTATGTGGCAGGTGCTTGTCTGTTTGATTTCTAAAGTCTGAGAGCATTTTATCTTCTTCATTTTCTATGACTTTGTCTACTTTTTGGTCACTTCAATTCTTGCCTGAAAGCAAATGGTATTTATCACTGATATTATTATTACATTTTAGTATGAATTTTAATTTATGTTTTAAGGTGTAGACTGAGTCTGCCTTGAGTCTTTGCTTAATAGGAAGGAGGAATCTTAATCGAATAACTAAAGAAGACAAGCAAAAATGCCACCTCTTGCACAGCATGATCAGATCTGGTAGAAATGGAGAGAGGGAGAGCCAGAGAGAGAGATGGCAGTCTTTTTAACCAATGAAAATTCTTTATATTTCTGTTTTATATACCCTACAATAAGTTGTTGCCAACACAATCATCAAAGGGGTTATAACATTTCTGAAACATGGAGTGTTGGATGTAAGCTATTCAGAGTATAGCTGCCTTTTGCAATTGACTGATGGTGGTTTTATCAATACCAATGGTGCTCTAGTTGTTTTGGGTTAGAATCAAAAGCACCTTTTAATATTGGTATTATGTTTGCTTTCTTATGCCAACAGTTGTTCCATTTATATTTGCAGCTTTTTGCATTTTGTGATTTTTCTTAGTGAACGTCCAAAAAATCAGATCTTCATCTCCCTTGTTTTGTGCTGCAGCAGCAGCTGGAGATGGGAATCGTGTATCTCTTTCTAAGAGGTTTCCTCATTAGATTCCCCCAAAGGATTTCCATTATTACTGAAAAGGGGCCTTCAGGGGGAAAGGTTTTTCTTTCATTATTCTCTGGCTACAAGCACAGCTTGGAAGATGTTTTGTCTTTTAAACTGATCAGCAGCCACCTTCCTTTTTTTTTTGGATTGATCTGCATCTTGCTTGTGTTAAGGTGGGGAAGGACTGGGTTTCAAATGGTGGGCCATCTGTGCAGAACTAACCTGGCAGATCCAGGCTGTGGTGGTTTTCCTACAAATCTGAAGGTCTGCCTGGCTAAAACAAAGACATCTGGCCAACTTAATTTTGCATGCAAGGTCTAATTGCACTGGAAAACCTAGGCCATTTGCTGCCTAGATAAAGTCCAGATTGGCAACACTGGACTTGTTGTTACAGAACTACATTTCACTAATGAGGAAATTTGCCTCCCTTGGGAGGTCACATCAACGCTGAAGTCATAACTCAGATCATCTTCAGAACAGGAGAAGCAGAGGAGGAGGAGGTTCTCTTCCATTTTCTGAACAAACAATGATAGTGCCATCCTTTACTTTTTTACCCATCCAGGAAAGGGAAGTAGAGACTCAGGGAAATTAGTTTCCTGTCTCTATTAAACTGGGGCTCATAACAGATGTTCTTCACTTACTTCTGTGTGTGCCTGACAACTAGTAGCTGGTCTTATCAAATTTATAGTTGCAGTTCAGTTGAAACATTGCAGCCTATTCTGTCTGGGCTTATTCTTTGGAAGTATGACTCTTATATTATTGGGCCTTTATTGATGTACACTGAGTTTCCAAGCATGGTCAAACCAGAGGTGGTATTCAGCAGGTTCTGACCAGTTCTGGAGAACCGGTAGCAGAAATTTTGAGTAGTTCGGAGAAACGGTAAATACTACCTCTGACTAGCCCCACCCCCATCTTTCTCTGCCTCCTGAGTCCCAGCTGATTGGGGGAAATGGGGATTTTGCAGGAACCTTTTCCTGGAGTGTGGAGGGAATGGAGATTTTACAGTATCCTCCCCCTGGAGTAGGGAGGGAATGGAGATTTTACAGGATCATTCCCCTGGAGTGGGGTGGGAATGGAGATTTTACAGTATCCTTCCCCTGGAGTGGGATGAGAATGGAGCTTTTACAGTATCCTTCCCCTGGAGTGGGGAGAGAATGGGGATTTTACAGTATCCTTCCCCTGCCACACCCACCAAGCCATGCCACGCCCACCAAGCCACACCCACAGAACCAGTAGTAAAAAATTTTGAATCCCACCACTGGTTCAAACTGCCAGTGGTCTCTGTGATCCTCTCTGAACAGTTTAAGGCCAAAGTATTAAGCTTACCTTTGTTCAGGTGACTGCCAATTTTGTCCTTTGTGAATCAGTGCTAATCAAATCACGTTTGACAGGAAAATGAACAGAGCCCTTCTTGTAGAACCTCCCATGTTAAATGTTTTATTCTTTTAACTAATATTCTGCTGTGACATAATTTACCTTATGGCACTTTGAATGGGATCTGATGGGTTGGTAAATTCATTCTTGTCTGCTCAAGTTGTGCTAGTGTTTTATTGTTTTGGTGGAGTCTTTCTTATGTAACTGATGTCATAACTAATGTGATAGTTGTTAGCCATCTTTGCAGCTTATATGAGGGGTTGAAAATAGGGTTACACATGTTTTAATATAGAAATAGAGCATGGGATAAATATAAATCCAGAAATTTCTGCAATAAAGGAAGGTGCGTAGTGAATCATTTTCATGGCAACTAAGCCTGGTGATAACTGCCATGAGCTCAACAAAAGAAGTCTCTCCAGTGCCAGACCATGCCGAAAGAGAAATGAACCATGGTGGTGCAATGGTTAGAGTGCAGTACTGCAGTTACTTCTGCTGCCTGCCGGCTGCCTGTAATTCATCAGTTCAAATCTCACCAGGCTCAAGGCTGACTCAGCCTTCCATTCTTCCAAGGTGGGTAAAATGAGGGCCCAAATTGTTGGGGGCAATATGCTGACTCTGTAAACTGCTTAGAGAGGGCTGTAAAGCAGTATAGAAGTCTAAGTGCTATTGCTATTTCTATACTGGATGTAATTTCTCTATTTATTACAATAAAAAATATTGCATATGTTTATATTATTATAATGTATGTAATTGAGATCGCCAAAAAGAGTATGGTGAGAAAGTTCAAGAACAAAAGGCAGTATCTCAAAGCAATGTGTAAATGCAATAGACCAATGATGGTTTGCAAAAACGTATGGAAAGATATAATGTAAATTAGATGTGGTTCTATTTCCTTTCTTTTCTTTACTTCATGACTGATTTACAATTTTGTACTCCATTTTGTGTTTAGCATAATGTTACTTACCCTGAAGGGAAATAGTATGATGCCTGTACTATATAATAATTTTCCTCACCCTTTAATGTTCCTTTTTGAACAAAATGCTGTCTTCTTCTCCCACTAGTGAGTAAGCAAGAGGACAGACAGAATTACTTTAACTGGATAGATCAATTGGATTGATCTATTAATTATATGGATTAAGATACCTTAATAGGATAAAAACAAGTAATAGAGATAAGTCTTAGTCATTAAACATTGTTCCTGTTTAACTTTCACTTCTCACTAATTAGAAGAAATTAACCATAGTTATATCCTGATTAAGGACTATGTAATCAGGCTCAATTAACCTTTTAAAGAGGCAATTTAATTGATCTGCATAAGAAAGCTGAAAGTCACAACCTCCTTGCCTGCTTATTATCCTTGGATTTTTTCCTTCTTCTTTTAACAAGTCACGGCTGCACTAGATTCCCTTTCCTAGATTGGAGAGAAGAAAGCAGGCGGTTGATTGGGATCAGTCTTGCTGATTAAAATCACCTGGGAAGTTAGTTAGTTTAGTTAGTTTATTCAATTTGTATACCGCCCTTCTCCCGAAGGACTCAGGGTGGTGAACAGCCAACCATAAAAACATACAATACAAAATATTTTAAAAAAAACCCAATTAAAAATGACAAATTTGAATTTGGCCCATATTAAGAACCCCAATACAAACATATAAAAATCTTTAAAAATTAAGTTTACGCCAG
>JANHZT010003289.1:67247-77530 GCA_032468215.1 Stegonotus admiraltiensis | reverse complement strand
CATGTTACATATAGACATCAAGAATGTCAGTGGTAGGGAGCAAAGATCTGAGAAAACTGAGAGATGAGCAGCAACTGAGGAATGAGGGAATTCTGAAAAATGTAGGGCTAAGTAGATAATATACAGTATGTTGCACTGTAGTGAAAGGGGGAAAACTGCAACAGAATTGCCTTACCAACGTGGTGCTATTTGTTAGTTGGGTAAACTTTTAATGTAATGAACATTCAACAAGATTTGGGAACATGATAAGGCTCAGAAACTTCCTGGTTCCTTTTCTCCACATTAGATAGAAACATTAGCATTGGTTAAATTATATTCAAGACTGAAATAATGGCATCAGTTATCCTGTAAGCTTTCTAATATAATTGTGTAGTGTTGTGAAATCCTGTTTATTTTGTACTCTTAATTGAATGGCTTTACCTGGAGACTAATTCAGGAAGGAGTAAGAATAAACAGCAAATGAAAAGGAGTTCTGAACAGAACTAAGAACAGCAAGCAAATTTACCATGTTGGTAGGCTTTCAGAGCTAAACAATTGGATGCCTTCCAGATGTTTTAGACTACATTTCTTCCTGTTGGCCATATTGCCTAGGACAAATAACAGCTAAAGTTCAGTTGCTGTCACATTATTATTCACTGCCTACATGAAAACTACCCTCACAGACCTTTTCAGTATCTTAGTGTTCCTTGGCTCCTTTGCTTATGGAAACAGGCAACTTCAGGTTAGTTATTTTAGATATTTGGTTTGGAAGTTCTACATCTCTATTCTTACAATTTCTGGGAAACACTTTTCTTTTCCATCAAACATATTCCTTTGTTTTAACCTCTCATTTATGTAACTCTTGTTTAAATTTATTCTCCTTATCAAAAATTATTTCTCCACGGAGTCCTCATTGATGGAAATATGTATTTTATTTCATGCATGAAACAAACCTGATGTAATCCAGAAATTGACAAACCCCTTCCAGGCAATTCATAGTCTAGCTAAACTGAAAATCAGAACAGGTCTCAGTTCATAGAGTTGTTGCTGGGTTAATAGAACCAAACAACCCCCACCCTCCCGCCGCCTTTCACTCACACACTGGCTGTGTGGCCTGTGTTTCAGACAGCCACTGATTTTCTGTGTCCTGTCTTCTTGCCACCACTGCAATGCTTGTTCAAACATGGCACATCCAACCAGCATTTCCACATCTCATCTGATCTTCCCTGGGTCCTCTTTTTCTATACTTGCATTCTTGCATCTGAGCTGAATAATGCATTTTTAATCTCCCTCTTCTCTGGATTTTTTTTTTAACCTCAACTGTTGTTTTTTTTAACCTCAACTGTTGTTCAGTTGTCTTGCATTCCCCCCACCATGTTCACCTTGGAACAGCTCTGCCAGAACACATGTGGTTCCAGGCCCACTCTGGTCTAAATATTCGTGTTTCAGTCTTGACACACATCACCTGATGCCTCATGGACATATAATACATACTGTATGGAATATTTTGCACATCACTACAGATCTATAGGAGAAACACGTTTCATTTGAAAACCCTCTGCCTTTTATTTTTAAACCTTCATCCCAACAATCTTTTAAAAAATTTTCTCTTTGTGTAGTTACAAACTGAACCTCAGTTGAAATATACCTCTTATTTCTTACAACTTGACTGCACCATACATTTTCTGTACCTTCTGTATGACTATACCTACATCTCTAAAAACTTTAGATTTGTTAGCAGCAGCCAGTAAGACAAAAACACACCAGAGGGCTTTAGAATTCAGGAGGAAATCTTGACATCACTCTGCAATTGCCTCAACCAATTCTCCTGCTTTAATTGCCCTCCTTTGTTTCCCCGAAGAGTTTAATAAAATTCTTCTTTTGGTCATTTTGCAGATGAAGGGATGCAGCAGGAAGAAATTCCCCAGCTTGAAGGGAAGCACAGTTTATCCTCTCCTACTCTTTTGGTCTCTGGTCACAAAATGCTTAGAGACATAGCTACAGTTCTGGCAGTAGCATTATCTTGGTTAGATTTAAACATGGGTAACTTATGGTATATGTCTGTATACATGGAATATATTTTGTGTTAGATCAGGCACAGGGCAAAGCAGACACAGACAGAGAGGTCCATTCAGCACTTTATTCAGCTCAGTAATAGACACCGGCTGCGCTGCCGGAGCCTTCTTTTATGGAGCTCCAGCAGGCCCAGCTGGCCAATGACAGCTGTTCAAACTTCCTGCCGGTGGATTAGCCAATTCCCAGTGGATGTCCTTATAAGGACATAACACCCCTCCCCTCCTAGTTCATAGTCAATCCATCATTTGAATGAATGTTACAAAGTCATGCAGGTAGTCTGACTGTCCTGGTCGACCTGCGCAGTTCAGTCTGTGCTCCTCTGTCTCCTCGAGTGAACGGGGCTTCCATCCTCTTCGGTTCCCATCCTGGAACCATCTGGAGCTTGGCCATTGAGTGTGCGGGTCCTCCCACAGCACTTCCGGCTGGGTTCCCTGGAACCTCCTGCAGCCAACATTCGCCTCGGACCAGTGTGGAACAGCTGGTGGCAGGTAAGTCCCTGGTCTCTTTTCCTTCCAACTTGTTGGCTTGAGTGGTTGGGGGGTCAGGCTGCTCCTGTTGGTGGTGGTGGTGGTGCGGCTGTTGTTGTTGTTGTTGCCGGCTGACCCTGCCGGAGTGTCGCTGGTTCCTCCTGCCGGGTCGGGGCAAGTCACTCCTCCCGGTCGGGCACCAGCCTACCTCGCCAGGATGGAGCAGACCTCCCCCCTGGGGTGACGTAGGCCTTCCATGCTGGGGGGGTGTAGGACTACCTCACCAGGGTGGCACAGGTCCCCCTCGCTGGAGCGGCGTAGGTCTCTCCCCTCAGGGTGGTGGTGGAGTGCCAAACCTGGAGGATGCAGGCTCCCTTTGTTGGATCGGCGCCAGTCTACTTCTCTGGGGTGGAGGTCTACTTCGCCAGGCTGGTGCAGGTCCACCTCACCAGGGCTGCATTGGTCACCCTCTCCAGGGTGGGGAAGGCTTACCCCGCCGGGCTGGTGTAGGCTCTCTCGATCGGTTGGCGCCAGTCTACCCTTCCGGAACTGTGGGTGATTCCCTCTCTGGAATGGTGTCGGTCTACCATGTCATGTTGGGGTAGGCCTCCCGGGCCGGGGTGTTGCAGGTCTGCCTCGTTGGGGTGGTGTAGGCCTACCTCATAGGGGTGTTGCAGACCTACCTCATCAGGGTGGTGCAGGCCTACCTCATCGGGGTGGTGCAGGTCTACCTCGTCGGGATGGTTTTGCTCGACTTCCCTCCACCTTTTCCGCAGCTGGTCGATGTGACGCCTACAGACTTGTTCATCTTTCAGCTCCACTCGGTAGGACTTTGGGCTGGTTATGCCTTCCACTTTCCCCTTCAGCCCTTTCGGGTGCCCGTGAAAGTTGAGAGTGAAGACCGGGTCTCCTATGGCAAAGGTGCGCAGCGGCCTGGTGGCATTCTCTGGAATTTCTGGATTGTATTGGGGGTGTAGCCAATGATCACAGCCTTCTCCCCATCAACAGCTCCGCTGGGCTTTTGCGTGTGGTGGCGTGCGGCGTGATGTGCTGGGTGAGAAGGAATTTATTGATCCTTTCTTGCCAGTCGCCTGTGCCCATCTTGGTGAGCGCCTCTTTGGTGAGTCTCACCATTTGTTCCGCTTGCCCATTTCCAGCTGGTTTGTATGGGGCAATCAGGGCATGGTGAATGCCCAACTCTGTCAGAAACAATTCCATAGGCTTGGATGTGAGCTGGGGTCCATTGTCTGAGATTAGGACGTCCGGAAGCCTGTGGGTCATGAAAATCCTCCGGAGTGCCCTAATCGTCGCTTCTGTAGTGGTGGTGGTCATTGGAATGACCTCTAGCCACTTCAAGAACGCATCTACCACTATTAGGAGGTGCTTCCCATTGATGGGTCCCGCAAAGTCAACATGGACCCTTGACCAGGGGCTGCTTGGTGTCTCCCACTCCATCTGCTGTGCTTGTGGAGGTGCTGGTTTTATTTCTTGACACAGGTCACATTTGTCAACCCATTCTTCAATGTCTTTGTCCAGGGTGGGCCACCAGACGTAACTTCATGCCAGCACCTTCATTCTTACTATGCCCAGGTGTCTGTTGTGAAGTGTTGCTGGGTTTTTTGTTGGAGGGCGTGGGGAATCACTACTCTGTCACCCCAGAGGAGACAGCCTTTCATGGTGGACAGTTCTTGCTGCTTCCTGAAGAATGGGCTGAACTCTTCCCCCAGTTTCTCTGTTGGCCACCCCCTTAAAACCCATGACCGGACTTGCCTTAGGGTTTTCTCCTTCTGTGTGTGGGTTGCCACATCTGAGGAGGTCACCGGGCATCGCTGGTCATCGTCGATATGGAAAAAACCAAGTGTGGGGGCTGGATCTTCTACTCACTCTTTTGTCGGGCATCTGCTGAGGGCATCCGTGTTGCAGATAGTCTTGCCAGGTCTGTGGAGGAGGGTATATGAATAGCCAGCTAGGAATATTGCCCAGTGTGTCATCCTGGGTGACATGTAGGATGGAGTTGGCTTGTCCCCTGCGAGAAGTCCCAAAAGCAGCTTGTGGTCTGTGATGATGTTGAAACTTCTGCCCTAGAGGTATTCATGGAAGCTCTTGATACCTGCGACGATGGCCAAGGCTTCCTTGTCCAGCTGATTGTAGTTGCGTTCTGTGCTGGACATCGTCTTGGAGAAGTATGTGATGAGTGCCTCCGAGCCATTGGGAAACTGATGGCTGAGCACCGCTCCAACTCCATATGGTGATGCATCGCAGGTCAGCAACAGCGGGAGCATCTCGTGGTATTGCATGAGCACACTGTCTGATGAAAGGAGTCCTTTGATGGCCTTGAATGCCGCTTCCTCTTCTTCCCCCCATCTCCAGGGTGCCGCCTTCCCCAGTAAGTGATGGAGTGGTTCAGTTACTGTGGCTTTCTGTTTTAAGAAGACACTGTAAAAATTCAGTAGTCCTAAGAAAGCCTGAAGCTCTCCTTTGTTTTTGGGGGCTGGAGCTTCGTGTATAGCCTTAACCTTATTTTTGGTGGGGTGGATGCCAGTGCTATCAATTAAATAGCATGAACTCGACCTCCTGGACTCCAATGATGCACTTATCTCTCCTGACTCTTAAGCCCTTTGTCTGGAACCGCTGGAGGGCAAGCCTGAGTCGTTCCAACAATTGTGCTTTTGAGTGGCCAGAGATTAAGACATCATCAAACTATGGCACCACCCCTGGATTGCCTTGGAGTAGGCATTCCATCATTGATTGAAAAATGCCTGGGGCTGCGCTGACTCCAAATTGGAGGAGGTTGCATTTGAATGCTCCCCTATGGGTGTCAATTGTCTGAGCCTCTGCAGTCTTTTCATCCACTGGCAGTTGCTGGTAAGCCTGGGCCAGGTCCAGTTTGGCAAAAATCCCTAGTGAATGCAGCAGATGTTGCACCACTGGGACAGGGTATGTGCTCTGCTGTAATGCCCTATTAATGGTGCATTTGTAATCAGTGCAGATGTGCACAGAGCCATCATGCTTCATTGGGGTCACAATGGGGGTCTCCCATGCTGCATGATTGATTGGTTCCAGAACACCCTGGGCAATTAGCTTATCTAATTGTGCATCTACTTTAGGCCTAAGGGCAAACAGAACTCTGTGAGGCTTAAGCTGGATTGGAGTAATTGTTTTATCTAAATTGAAGGAAATGGGTTTTCCCACAAATTTACCTAAGCTGCCATTGAAGACGTTCTGGAACTCTTTGAGGAGCTTGTCGAGTTCATCCTGTCGAATTTGGTGGATTCCTCCGATTGATAGCCCCAAGGGCTTGAACCACTCCACTCTCAACAGGTTTGGGCGGCTGTGCTTAACGATGGTGATGGGCAGGTCTCCTTGGAATTGGAGATAGGTGACCTGGAGTGTGGCCCTTCCCAGGACTCCAATGGGGTTTCCTCCAAAGTCGACCAGCTTCAACCCAAACGGTTTCAGGTCTCTCTTGCTGACTTGCGGCTTGATGCATTTCAGCTAATGCCAGTCCATGGAGTAGATCGAGCCTGAATCTACCTCCATGGAACATGGTGTTCCCTCCACGTGCACCATCACGTGGAACTTGGTAGCGCTGTGATCATCCATGTGGGCGATAGTGGTCTGATGGACTGCTCTGCTCCTGGCCTGGTCACCTTCCTCTCATCTGGGTTTGTACACAGACCATCTAGATGACCTCTGATTATCTCTGCAGTTTTCACGGTACTGTGGTCAGGATGGCTCCGGGGCTGGATCTGCAGCTTTGCAGGCTTCCGCGATGTGACCCTTCTTCAGACAATGTCTACAGGTCGCATCTCTCCACCTGCATCTGGCTCGTTCATGGTCCCCTCTACAACTGGCACAGTGCTCCCCCTGGTCACCATTTTGTGGGGTTTCCCACCTTGGGAGTCTGGAGATCTTGTGGACGGCCATTTCTTCATCTGTCTCGGATCCAGCGGTGGATTCCTCGGATGAGGATTGGGGAGCCCTCTGAATTTTGTGGACCACCTTGGCTTTGTTCACCGTGGCTACTGCTTTTTCCAATGTTTTGGCAGCTGTGGCTTCTTCGATGACTTCCTTGAGTGGTAACTTCTTCCTACTCAAGAATTTCTTTTGAAGTGTGATGTCCTTCATACCAAAGACTCTGATGGCGTTGTCCACATTGTCAAATTCGCAGTTGGCTGCGATTTTGCACAGGGCTGCCACAAAGTCTTTGATGGACTCTCCTTCTTGCTGGCTCCGCTGCTGGAAATTGAACTGATTTGCAATCGGCGTGCCAGTTGTAGCATAATGTTCTCGCAATCCTTCTTGTAGGTCGCTCCATGGCATCTCTTCGATGTCCCTAGGAGCCACAAGGTCGATGGCCATCTCCAGGACTTCTGATCCACAGTGGGCCAGGAACAGGGCTCTCTTTTGGTCATCGTTCAGGTCCAGGTAGTTGTTGCCCCTCAGAAATTGGTGGAATTGTATCATGTACGATTTCCACTTTTCTCTTTTGGGGTTGAAAGCAGCTAGCGAAACTAGCGATCCTTGCTGCGTTGCCATGCTTCTGGTGGCTTCACTCTTTGTGACTCCAGCTCAGTGACTAGCTCTGTTGAGTCGGGTTGTGTGGTGATCGTGCCACGAGGTTCTTCGCTGAGGTTCTTTGAATCCTTCGTCGCCAGTGTTAGATCAGGTGCAGGGCAAAGCAGACACAGACAGCGAGGTCCATTCAGCACTTTATTCAGCTCAGTAATAGACACCGGCTGTGCTGCCGGAGCCCTTTTTTATGGAGCTCCGGCAGGCTCAGCTTCGCCAATGACAGCTGTTCAAACTTCCCGCTGGTGGATTAGCCAATCCCCAGCGGATGTCCTTATAAGGACATAACATTTTGCATCTGCCTTTTCAAGCCAACAGAAGTTTAGTTGTTCTCTTCATGACATTGAGATTGCTTATTATGTATACAGTGTTTCTGTTTTACCTAGAAATTTTGGTTCTTTCTTATACTATCTCTGTTTTTCATCCCTGAATGTGATATAACCTGTATAATTTCAACTATATCTAACTAAATGTTAAATGCAGGGTACTTTCAACCACTGATTGGAAATCATTGTGGAAACCTCAATACAAGATTAGTATTTGTCCTTCTCAGGTGAATCTGATCAAATTATTTAATCTAGCTTCTAGAACATTAATATGCAGCATTAAATAAATCTGATTCCTTCTTCTTTGCCTGAACCCTACAAATGTGTTTCCTATCCCTACCTTCATATACTTTCATTTCATTTTATTGTATCTACTTGTTTACATTTGGGTACATATATTTTGTAGTAATAACATGAATAGGTAATAAAAGCTCCTACATTAAAAAACAATTGTTCAATTTAGTATTTATTGTTTAGCATTAACTTGGAATATATTTTTCAAATATATTTTAGAGCAGCGGCCACCAACATTTGGGGCATCAGGAGCCAGTTCCATGGAGGGTGGTTTTTCTGTAGATCAGGGGGCAGAGTTTCATGTGCTGCCTGAATCTTGCACATGCGTGGATGGGATTTCACTCACCTATGACCCTGTTCCTAGTGGGCCAAGGATTGGTGCCGGCCTGGGGGTTGGGGATCCCTGTTTTAGAGCAATCATTGGGTCCTATCCAACAAGATGCAGTTCAGTGGTGAGAAAAATAAGGTCTTCACTTAGGCATGAAAAAACAAATGCATAGATACAAAATAGGAGGTATGTGACTCAACAGTAATAACTGAGAGAGATTTAAGTGTCCTAGTGGACCACTACTTAAGTATGAACCAGCACTGTGCTGCAGCTGCCAAAAAAGCCAACGCAGTCTTGCGCACATCAACAGAATATCAAAACCACAAGAAATGATAATGCCATTTTTTCTGCACTAATGAGGCCACACTTGGAATACTGCATCCAGCTCTGGTCCCCAAGATACAAAAAAAGATGCTGAGACCCAGAAAGAGTGCAGAGAAAAGCAACAAAGATTGTAGGGGCTAAACCATGTGATGAATGATTGAGGGATTATACATATCTAGCCTAGGATTAGGGAGGACATGATAATTGTCTTTCAATACTTGTGGGGTTATCACGGAGAAGAAGGGATTGATTTATTCTCCAAAGCACCAAACGAAATAATTTGTGGAAGTTTGTAAAGCGGGATTCAACCTAGAAGTAAGGAGAGATTTTCTGATAGTCTGATAATTAATCTGATAATTAATTAGTGGAATAGCTTCCCTCCCAGAGTTGTGGGTACTTCATCATTGGAAAAAATAGACTGGACAACCATTTGATCGGGATGGTGTAAGGTTTCCTACCTTGAGCAAGGGGTTGGATTAGAAGAACTCTGAAATCCCTCCTAACCCTATGAATCTATGTTCCTCAATATGGGTACCCTTCTAATGCATGAACTAGAAGAACACTGAATGGCTAAGATGGCTGGAAATTTTTTTACATAAAGCTCATGCATCTGGAATACACCTTAAGTTAGGGAAGGATGTTTTAGCTGGTTAAATCTGGTTATATTATTTATAAAGTTTCAAACTGTCCCAGACAATTATTATTGCTTCCCCTCAATTTAAACATTTTAGAAGAACAAGTATAAGTTTCACTCTACAATGTACATTTCTCTTATCTTCCATATTTATGAGACTGTTACAATAATACATCAAAAAGACAAAATCAAAGTATATACAGTATCTTTAGGTTAAATAATGACTTTCATAGCTTCTGATAAGAGTTGTTAAAAGTCAGAGAGGATCACAATGTTCTACTTTCTTACATTTCTTCTTTCAGAAACTCAAGCCAAGCAAGTACTTAGTTTAATTTTTTTCTTGATTTGTTTTAATTTACTGCTTTTTTGGCATGAGCTGCAATATATCAATTGCCAGCAGAACAGATTTATTTTTTTTCATTTCCTCTTAGAAAGTTAATATTTTATGGAAGAATTTCTATTGGTCTTAGGGTTGATTAATATTTTTCAGAGCCTAAATTTGTAGATAGATTTTACATAGCCATGTCAGTGATGGCATATTGTTTGTACAGCAATTCTTTTAATTTCCATTAATTTAAACACTGTTAAATATATGTTGAATATAAATGCATGTAGACCCACTGTTTCATTTTTGTTTTAAGAACAGAGAAGTCACATTGAGAAACAGGATGTGTAAGTCTGCTCTGGACTCAATATTCCTCACATGCATATTTAAATTTCATAAGCATCCTTGTTGGGAGAAAATCTGCTTTGAAACCTCTTTGGCGGAGAATATGCACAAGAGCATTTTATACTTGAGAAACAATAGAGAAAGAATTAAACTTCTTTCAGTTCTGTACCTCTGTTCAAAATTTCTCTCTCTTGAGAAGGCTTTTCATTTGTAAATATGAAAACTGGTTTTAGTTACAAACGGAACCTCAGTTACGTAACCTCCTTTTAGTCATCCTGATTTGGATTTGCTAGCCATACCCTTACTTGGATTCAAACTTGAGCTGCCTGCATGTTAGGCAGTTGTATTAACCTCTGAGCCACAAATTCTCCAAGGGTCATAGCAGTTGTAGCCACAAGGCTATTTCTGAAGTGGAAGAAAAATCAAGTAGCATCCTTTCCCTGCAATATTTTCTCTTACAGCAGACCCAAGTTTTTTAACTGATTTTTTTAAAGCTTGCAGCAACAAGGACCACCTTGTTTCATTTGTTCCTTTCCCTTTCCCTTTCCCTTTCCCTCTCCTCTCCTCTCCTCTCCTCTCCTCTCCTCTCCTCCCCACCCCTCCCCACCCAACC
>JANHZT010003289.1:30012-41122 GCA_032468215.1 Stegonotus admiraltiensis | reverse complement strand
TATATATATATATATATATATATATATATGTGCTTTTTTGAAGAATCTTTATTTCCCTCCTATAAACAAGCATCAGGAATAAGCTGTCAGGACATTGACATGAAAACATATACATGATTGATGCCATCATGAAAATATTGCAATTATTTGCATTGCAATGTCTGACACAAGTCCATAAATCATAATGTTACCCTGTACATATTGCAAATCCCCTTCCCCCCCTTGCTCCCCCTACTATCCCCAGACTATAAAGGTAAAGATTTTCCCTGTGCAGTCATGCGTGACCTGGGGTGCGGGGGGTTGCTCATCTTTGTTTCTTAGCTAAGAGAGCCAGTGTTCTTCCACGGTCATGTGGCCAGCATGACTATACAGTGAGGCTCATGGAACTTGGTTACCTTCCCACTGAAGTGGTACTGTTGTGGCCTGTTGGCCGCTGGCCCCTCCAGCAGCTAAATCAGATGAGGAGGTGTGGGAGTCCGGGTGAGCATCAAGACAACCTGAGAGCTCCGAGGGGGAAGAGGGAATGAAACTGTCAGACAGAGAGGCAGAGGCGGAGCCTTGGCTGTCTGTCTGCCCTCAGATGGAGAGTCAACAGCCCCCAGGTCTGAGGTGGCTGATGAGGAAGAGGAGGAACAGCTGGGTCACAGTGCCTGATGCAAGGATGGGCAGAAGGCAGAGGAGAGGAGAGCAGTGGAAATCTGTGGGCTGATCCTTGGGACAGAAGAGCCACCGCTGCTAGCAAAGCCCCACCCTAGATCTGAGGATAAAAGGAAGGGGGCGGAGATGAATAGATGTGGCAGACAACTATTCATCTCCCTGCTGGACAAACTTGTTAGCCTGCGAGAGAGAAACTTTTTGCCAGGGCTGCTGGCACTCCTAATAAAGGAATCATTGATTTAAATAGAGAGGGTTTGCCGTGTTTGGGGAGCTGGGTCAGAACAGGTACCTATTTATCTACTTTCATTTGCATGTTTTCAAACCACTAGGTGAGCAGGAGCTGGGGCAAGAATGGGAGTCCTCACTGTTTCACAGCACTCCAGTCTTGAACCCTGGCTTCAGGTTTCCAGCTGACAAGCTTGGCATCTTTAACTGCTGAGCCATTGTGCTCCCCTCCCCAAACCGTGCAATGTTGTAATTCAACAATATCTGGAGGACATTTGGCAATTCTTCATCCCTTAATCCTTACTCTTGTGTAAGCTCTTATATGAAATATATGGTTTTAAGTATCTCAAAGATTAAATGGAGGTGATATGACAAGATCTAGCATTTCACCCCTGAAACAAACCCTTATTGGACAATAGGGGATAACAGAGTATGAAAAATCAACCAATATCCCTTTTGCAGGATAGTCTGTTCTGTGCCAAGGTACGGTTAAATTGGATATTGTACTTATGATACATCATGCAGCCATGACTTGATTTTTGTTTACTGAGTTATAAACATGGACTATCTTAATGACTATGCATGAGGATAATTCCATATTCCCTGATTAGAAAAGGAGTAATCTAATTGTAAGGCTAAGGGCTTCAGAAAAATAAATGTTTGGCACCGATAACAAGTACTGCTAAAGATGTTTGCTTGGCATTTTTAGCTCGCAATATACAACACCATATTGACATCCCTGCAATTTTCTAAAGAAAGGAAATTCAACATAACCGAGCCTTTTCTACTCTGACATTAGCATTCTTGACAAAGGTTACTAGCATAGCGGACGCAGAAATGACAACTTCCTTGGCGGTTCTGTACAAACGTCCCTTGTTAGGGTGAAAAAGACAGCTGAGTACATCCTGACTGCTGGATCTATAAGATGTGTGTGTATCCATTGTCTGATAATTAGTCCTTTTGAAATGGCACAGGACTTTCGGTTCCTGAAATATATATCCTAGCCAAGATGCTGGCTATTTTCACTGTCCCCATCCCCCACCCTGCAGAAGAGGACCTGTTAATTGCAGTGGTTTAGTTCCTATGCCTAAACTGTTCAGACAGGAAAGAACAAAATCAAGGAAGCAAAGACCATGCAAGTTTCCACCAATGAATTATTGCCTACAGTGTATCAGTCAGCCAGGTATGAATATTAAATGTGTTATTCTGTTTAACAAAATAGCCCATATCAATTTGTATTTATTCTCTAAAAATCTTTAGCACATCCCACTATTTTTGCAAGTATAGCATGTCAACATCAAATACCTTTACCAAATCACAGTTCTGAGAAAGTCAAGTAGGTTAAAGGAAATCTGAAGTGTACTTCAAATTGGCTCCATTTTTTTGTAATTGTTTTGATGCTTCAACCTTAGTGGTCTTTCCTAGCAAACATTCAATAGATGTTTTTGCAAGGTCAGTCTGTAATGACAGTAAGAACAATCAACCAATGGAACAGCTTGCCTTCAGAAGTTGTGGGTGCTCCAACACTGGAGTTTTTTTAAGAAGACTGGCCAACCATTTGTTTAAAATGGTATAGGGACTTCTGTTTGAGCAGGTGGTTGGACTAGAAGACCTCCAAGCTCCCTTCCAACTCTGCTATTCTGTATTCTGATCCCATGCTTTGTATCTTCCATATTAGTTTTCATAGCTGCTATCTTCCCAGGAATTCTGGGAGTAAACATCTAAGGGGTTACTACAAAGAAAAGACAGTCAAACTATTCTCCAAAGCACCTGAAGGCAGGACAAGAAGCAATGGATGGAAACTAATCAAGAAGAGAAGCAACCTAGAACTAAAGAGAAATTTCCTCTTTAATTTAGAACAATTAAATCAGTGGAACAACTTGCCTCCAGAAGTTGTGAATGCTTCAACACTGGAAGTTTTTAAAGAGATTGGACAATCATTTGTCTGAAATGGTATAACACAGGCCATGCCCACCCCAACTCCACAGAGGCAAAAAAGTCATGATACATCATGTGATGTCACGTGACACAATCGAGTTATAAGGTTTCCCAGCTGAGCAGTGGGTTGGACTAGGGTTGGATTAGAAGACTTCCAAGGTCCCTTCCAACACTGTATTCTGATACCATGCTTTGTATCTTCCATATTAGCTTTCATAGCTGCTATCTTCCAAGGAATTTCAGGGAGTAAAAGTTTATGTATATATGTATGTAAGTATGTAAGTATATATATGTTTTTTTATTGTTTGTTAAAATCATTTGCCACCTGTCTCAACAATGTCTGATGGGCCATGCATTGTTCATTTGTTTTATATATCTTAGGTGCTCAAGTTGATTAGGGATTTAGGAATAGAGAATCACTCAGTGTCCTCCAGATGTTGCTGAACTACAACTCCCAATATTCCTTACCATTGGCCATGCTGGGAATTGGAGAGGAACAACATCTGGAAGGCTAGTGGGATGTTTGGCCCTGTTGACTATTGAGGGCATGTTATGGGCACACTCAAAAACCCCATCCATCGTCAGAAAGATAGTGAGGCATGACAATAAGATCCCAGCCAATCTCAAGTCTCAATAAACTACAAATTCCTGTTCTATATTTTTCCCCAATAATGTTTCTGAATTATATAGGGGATACGAAGCATATCAAAAATAAACTGTTAAAAATGTAAAGAATAGTTTTAAAAATAAAATTAGTTAAGGAATATAGCCTAGCAGAACTGAAGGAGGTAAATGCAGGCACCACTTTGGAGATCCAAACTCTAGATGGTAGCCAAGAATTGAGTCGAGAAATTGAAGATAGATCTTGTTGTATGTTGATACAGTCTCTGGCAACAAATGATAAACTAGACCATTCATGGCGGGTTCCTCTATTTCTGTCCATGCCCTCTGCTTTTGACTCCTGTCTTTTTGGTTGAAGTCAGAAATTCAGTTTCACCTAGCAACTTTTTCTCCTTAGGCCACCTTACTGCTTATCTGAGAGACCTTCTCTCCCTCAGCTAGAGCCCGGTTGATCTGGGCAAATGTATTATCGTCCTGTGATATGTCTTTCAACGCACTGATATTGTACTCTATATTTATTCCAGCTATTCTTAAATGGAAACAGAGAAGCCTGCTTCTTCTGTGCTAAGAAAGCGGTGGACGTGGATGCGCACATCCACATACACTGTCAAATACACTCCCACTCCCACCCCTGCCAAGATTGTTCTTTAGCAGCAACTGTGTTACTTAATATTGTTGACAATAAATTAAGACAGCATGGTAAACATAATTTCTCAAAACCAGCTATGTTCAACCAGATGGTTTAAAATATTTTGGCAGGCCAATTAGCCCAGGTTCACATATATATGAAGACAGAAGTTTGTTAGATGACATATGGTGCCTATTTACTATTTTCTGAGAAAAGACTGTCGTTTCCAGCTTTATTATGAAGGCAAGAATGGACGAGTTGTTTACTGTATTAAACAGGGATTCCTGAATTCTTAATTTGGAAAGATAAATGGAGAAGCAGGTGGGAGGGAAAAAGACAGCATAGTAGAGAATAACCCAACAAAAGAAGGGACGGATAATAACACAATTGAAAACTGGCAGGGCTCCTCTCTCAGATCTGTTTAACTTCAACCCCAAAATCCTCAGCCAGCACAGAATCATGGGAATGTCAAGCCCACACATTTGAAGGGCATCAGACTAGGACATTGTCTACTGTTTTTGTGTTTTTTATAGCATTTAGCAATGACTGTTTTCAGAAATGAAGGTAAATAAACATGTCCCAGGATAATGTTGCAGGATCCAATCTGGGTCGGTCACTAACTAAACCAACTATATGGCATACCCTGCCATACATCAAAAACATTTTGGAAGCAGTGGAATGCAGCTTTTGAAATTTGCAAGTGGACATCACATATTGCCCAGAAGCTATCATACAAGGACAAATGCATTGTAAAGATCGCTTGAAGGAGGAAGATTCTTCTAATGTAATCGACCGGATCTCCTGCATGGATTGCCTCTGTGACTATGTAGGAACAGGAAAGAAGCTAACCACCATATTATGAGTCCTATGGGAGAATGGCGGTATAGAAATCAAATAAATAAATAAATAAATAAATATTGCAAGAACACAAGCAAGTGGTCAGACGAGGAGACCCAAACTTATTGGTAGCCTAACATTGCAGTGAACAAGGACATACATTCAATTTCACGGCTACTAAGATTGTTGGCCAAGCAGGTACAAAAATAGCCAGGAAAATAATTGAAGCCTAGGAAATGGGCCCCTTGTCAATCAACAGGAAGACTGATTTACCATCAGATTACCAGGAGTCGAGGAGTTGGCAACACAAGAAAGCAATAGCCAACAACTTAATAACTAGCCATCAACACCCCAATCAACAATTAAAAAAAACCATACACAACCAGGCACCACAGAAATACTGGGCATAGAATAGCCCAAAGCACACATTCTGGTGAGAGATAAGTTTTCTAAGCACATGCACAGGGCCAGAGGTTTAGTCAGAAGACTAAACCTCTGGTCCTGGTGACCGACCCAGATTGGATCCTGCATGAATGTTTTAATATATGTATTTGGTTTTTTTAAATTAAGCATTGTACACTGCCCAAAGTAATTTTTTTTGATGTGTGGCCATACAAATCTGATGAATAAATGAATAGAATAGAATAGAATTCTTTATCGGCCAAGTGTGATTGGACCCACAAGGAATTTGTCTTTGGCGCATATGCTCTCAATGAATGAATGAATGAATGAGTGAATGAATGAATGAATGAATGAATGAATGAATGAATGAATGAGATATTTAATGAATCCCAACTGCTTTTCATGTAAGCTGCCCACATATATTTCTTTACCATTTGGAATTTACTTCCGCTCACAGCATAAAGTATTTCCCTATAATAAGAACACATCTCATTGATATCATCATTTCATTTAAATTGTGGACTTCAAATATTCAAAGACTGCTGTATGTGTTGTTGGAAAGATCCACCACTGCCCTGTTAGACAACTCCAGACTGTTATCTTCTGTATTAATCATGCATATAGAGACTGTCTCTCGATTGACTAATATTTCTGTTAAAATATTTCAATCTGGGTAGGTCTATAGACCATATATAAATGAGCTATAAGAAGTACCATATTTTTGGACTATAAGACACTCCAGACTATAGCTAAGCCATGCCCAGGCTCCAAGCTGTCTGACATGGCTCTCAGTCACCAAACAGTTCCCATTAGGTGACTTCTTGTTATGGCTATCTCAGCTCATAATTTCTTACACACTGACAGATCTGTCTCCTGGAATACTGCCTATCAGCTGTTCCATGCTGCAGGGATCGCCACCGCCCATCACCACTGCTGCCGCCCATCGCCACTGCTGCCTATCGCTGCCTCCATGCACCCCATTTTTGGCTTCCACGCATCCCGTTTTTGGCCTCCATGCTCCCCATTTTCAGCCTCCACATGCTTCATTTTTGGTCCATTCCAGGCAGCAGAGATCCCCAGCTCCTGGAACGGGCTGAAAATGGGATACATAGAGACTGAAAATGAGATGCGGGAAGCCAAAAATGGGGTGTGCAGAGGCAGCATTGGGTGGCAGCAGTGATGGCTGGCAATGGCAGCAATGGGCGGGTGGAGATCCCTGCAGCCTGGAATAGCTGATAGGCGGTATTCCAGGAGGCAGATCCAACCGCCAATCAGCTTCTCGTGTTAAACCAGGCTGTGCTGAAGCTGTCCAGGCTGTTTGCTGTTTGTTGCAAGGAGGCAAATTGCTGGGAGGCAGATGCTGAAGGGTGGGGGTCGGTGGGTGAGGCTTTTGCAACATTTACTGTATAAGCTGCACAGACATTTCCACCCACTTCTGGGGGTGGGGAAGTGTGTCTTATACACCGAAAATATGGTAAATGACAGTAAAATAAATGAAATCAAATGTAATCATAAAAATAACCTACATGAAAACAGTAGTGATTATCCCTGTAGTGAATAAAGAAGTCCTCAAGTTAAGTGCCAGATGAACCAATGTGTTTTATTTTTTTATAAGAGTTTGAAATAAAAAGCTTCCCAATGACAAGCCAAATTATCAACCTAGCATATGGTTTGAGTGAATCTGATTCTGTGCAGTAGTTGGTAGAAATTAATAATATACCAAACCTCCTTTTTTCAATATAATTTATTGAAAGATTTAAAAATAAGAGTAGAAAATCAAAAGTAAAGGTAAAGGTTTCCCCTGTCCAGTCAGGGCCAACTCTAGGGGGCAGTGATCATCTCCATTTCGTAGCCAATGTTGTCCAAAGATGTTGCTGTGGTCATGTGGCCAGCATAGAGTGCTGTTACCTTCCCACAGAAATGATACCTATTTATCTACTCACATTTGCATGCTTTCGAACTGCTAGGTGGGCAGAAGCTGGGGCAAATAATGGAAGCTCATCCCATTCCACAGCATTCAGGTCTCAGACTTGAAGGTAAGTGGGAAAAAAGAAGCATATCTTTTTTGGGCGTCCTCCTGGATACATGGCTGTCTTTAGAAGAGCATTTGATGGCCGTGGCCAGGGGGGCTTTTTATCAGGTTTGCCTGATCCACCAGTTGCGTCCCTTTCTGGACCGGGACTCCTTATGCATGGTCACTCATGCACTCGTCACTTCCCGCCTGGACTACTGTAATGCTCTCTACATGGGGCTCCCCTTGAAGAGCACCTGGAGGCTCCAGCTGGTCCAGAATGCGGCTGCACGGGTGATTTTGGGAGTGACGAGGCGCTCCCATGTAACACCTCTCCTGCACAAGCTGCACTGGCTCCCGGTGGTCTTCCAGGTGTGCTTCAAGGTGTTGGTTACCACCTAAGCTCTTAGGCTTAGGGCTGGGGTATTTAAGGGACCGCCTATTGCCACCGATAGCCTCCCACCGGCCAGTATGCTCCCACAGAGTGGGGCTCCTCATGGTGCCATCAGCCAAACAGTGTCGGCTGACAGCCCCCAGGGGGAGAGCCTTCTCTGTGGTGGCACCTGCCCTTTGGAACAATCTGCTCCCGGAGCTACGACGGATCCCAGATCTCTGTACTTTTCGCCGTGCCCTCAAAACTTTTCTATTCCATCTAGCCGGGCTGGCTTAATCCCCTTTTAGGGGGTATTGTATATATTTTAATGGGTTGTTTTAATATTTTGAGGGGCCAAATGTATTTAATTCATTTTTAAATTTCTCTTAACTTTTATATATTTTGTTTTATTTTTGGCTGTACACCGCCCTGAGTCCTTTGGGAGTAGGGCAGTATAGAAATTTAATAAAATCAAAATCAATTAAATCAATATCAACATTTCCAAAGGCATAGGCTGAAAGCAAATCAGGTAATTGATTTCTGGGCAGTGCAGAATGATCAGGCAGGTATCTAAACACAACAAGCCTGTCTTGTCCCATTTGGAAATAAATGAATTAATATACAATACCATCTCAAAGAAGTACCCTTGTAGGACTATTTTACAAATCAGTCAAGACTTAAATGCACCACTGACCAAGATGAAAAACCATTCAGAAACCCTGACTTTGCATAATGCACTGAGCCTCAAATTAACTGTATTTTACCAAAACTGATACATAGTGTGCTTGGTCTATGGTTCAGTGTGTAGTACATATCTTGCCAATTACATTATTAATGAATCATGGTTATATTTGCTAGCTTTCTTGGAGAAATGCAGGATATAAATATATAGGAGAGATAAATACAAAGATAATTATAGAGTTACTTGGAAAGCAATTACCAGAAACTCTCTTGTGTATTTTAATTCTTCACAATTTATTCTGAAAAATATTTCAGCACAGAAAAGTAATAACTATAATTACTTGATCCAGCATTCTCCAACTGAGTTTGCTCACCATGTTTTGGCATTCCAACTCTCAATTTCCCCATCCTGTATGGAATACTGCTAATTGCTAGAGTTTGCATAAAATGGAAAATATATTTTGTTTTGAGCTAAAAAAAAAGTTTTAGTAAACATATTGGAAACAAAATTTGAACAGGTACTAAACTAATGTTTAAATTCCTCCTACTTTTCCTCCTCCTCAGAATTGTCTATGCATTGCTTGGAAGCATCTTTTTTTCCTTCCTTCCTT
Source organism: Stegonotus admiraltiensis (assembly GCA_032468215.1). Classification (NCBI taxonomy): domain Eukaryota; kingdom Metazoa; phylum Chordata; class Lepidosauria; order Squamata; family Colubridae; genus Stegonotus; species Stegonotus admiraltiensis. Next base: position 32,138 of record JANHZT010003289.1, on the reverse strand, counting down.
CCTTCCTTCCTTCCTTCCTTCCTGCCTGCCTGCCTGCCTGCCTGCCTGCCTGCCTTCCTCCCTCCCTCCCTTCCAAGGTCCCTTCCAATTGTATTATTTTATGTTCTCAATACATCATTGCACCAAAAACCTTGCTTTTTTCTAACTTTTGTCTTTTCAGATTATTTTCACTGCATAACTGGGACAAAGCAGTACTACTTTGCTCAATATATAAACCAAAGTATTCAGAATATGAATATTTTAGTTTGGATAAACTTGCTGTTCCACATACAGAAAGTTTTAGCTTAATAACTACATAGTTTGGGAAACTAATTCAGCACCCAAAGGGCTCAAATTGGGGAAGTTTGATCTAGATAATATTCAATCACCTTAAATGTTTTATGCAATATTATGGGGCCAGTAAGACCCAAAGCATATGTTCAAAAATACCATGCTTATTTTTTCTAAATTGCACCACACAAATACTTTAATTCAGTCAGCCTTTCCCATGTTAACCAATTCTGTGCATGAAAAAGAAACCTATTGCTGTATAGATAAGGATAGTATAGTATATATTGGGAAAATGGGCCTCTTACTTAATATCTCAGGAGATTAGAAAGAGTTTCTAATTTCAATCTTTCTTTGCCTTTCTCACTTCTATATGTTTCTCAGTAATTAAAGGTAAACTTAAAGATATTTCCTTGTCCAGTTGTTTCAACTAGGGGGCAGCACTCATCTCTGTTTCTTGGGCAAGGAAGGCAGTGTTGTCCAAAGACATTTCTGTGGTCAGTTGAGGCGCATGGAATGCTGTTATCTTCCTACCAAATAGTTTGAATAGTTTTTTTTTTTACTCAGATTATCCACTCCAACCATATTACTGAGCATCTCTTTATCTGAGTTATCTCTGCTTGCCTGTGGCCAACTACAGTGAACTTAGCTTGTTCAGATATTCCCTTCTATCAGTTTCCTATGATACTTCAAGGGTCCCCAGGTTTCTTAGTGTCTGGGTTAGGAAATGCCTTTTTGACAGAAGATCATAAAGAATTGAGGAAGAAAACAATGATTTGACAGAGAAAGCTGGTGTCAGGGTTCCAAGTAACACCCCCAACGAAAGAAAACTCCAAGGCTTTAAGTTCCTTAAAGCTACACTTTATTAGAGATGTCATATTGGCACATCTGGGAAAACCCAGAATCTGAAAGTTTCCAGGTTTTCCCCACCCAAGTGAAAGTTACTTGCCCAGCACCCACATGTCCAATCAAACATTGTCTTAACTGGAGATGCCTCCCAAGTCCAGCCTTCCAGGTGCAGGGCAGTTTGTCCTTGACTTTCTGAGAAAGGAATGTTATTATGACTATATAGCACCCTAGCTCCATACAATCCCCCCTCCCAGTTTCCCACAGTAGTAAACGTGGCAGGTCTGAAGGCCTAGTGCAAAAGATGGCTTCCAGGCCTGTCAGCTGACTTATATGGACCACTTCAGCTATTCTTGTTTGGCATGTCAGAATAATTTTATGTATTTATTTGTGGCATTTTTATCCCTTTATTTTTTGCCAACTCAAGATGACCTACATACTTAATACTTCCTATTAATAGTAAACCTATTTTCCTCAAACCCAGAATGCCATGTGATGGATTGGGCTGAGAGAGAATGACTATCCCAAAGTAACTCAACTAGCTTTCATGCCTAAGGGAAGACTAGAACTCAGAGTCTCCTGGTTTCCAGCCAGCACCTTATCCACAACATCAAATTGGCTGTATGATGACTGGGATCAGTGAAAACCAAAGTCCTACAAAATCAAAGGCCACAGTTTTTCCATCATTTAGCCTGGACATTCTTTACACTTTTGGTTCATGCTTCATTTATTTGACCAAATGTGGTTTTTAAACATAGGAGAGGACATGACTGCAACAAAGAAGAACCTTAAAACAGTCAGCAAATTATAAACAAATTATAGTCAGCAAATTATAAACAAATATATACACTTACTAGCTGGATACCTGTGCTCCACTACAAAACTATGTGATTGGGCGTTCTAAATTGACACTTACAGCTTGAAAATTCTGAGCCACCGAGCTCTGGTGGCTCAACAGACTAAAGTAGTATGTTATTAACATCTGCTGCTTGCAATTACTGCAAGTTCGAGTC
>JANHZT010003288.1:116081-127817 GCA_032468215.1 Stegonotus admiraltiensis | reverse complement strand
CTCATTTTACCTACCTTTGAAAGGAGGGAAGGCTGAGTCAACCTTGAGCCTGGTGAGAATTGAACTCGCAGTAATTGGAGGCAGCTGGAAGCTAAATTAGCCTGCATTAGTTTGCTACGCCACTCAGGGTCCTTTATAAGCAGAATTTTTAATGAAAATTTAATGAAAATACAATATAATAGTAAACTCAAAAACAAAGAGGTAAGGGGGTAAAAAAGCTCTTTTGGGTGAAATAAAAGGAAGAGCAATTAAAGAACTTTCCAGAGAAGATAAATATTTCTCAACAAACTAAGCTTCTGTGGTGACAATTATTTACGTTAACTCTAAGAGAACTGGAAATAAAATTGAATTATGCAAAATGAAAGCCTTTTGAGTTTGCAAATAAACCAGGGAAGTGGTTGGCATATAAATTATAAAAGGAAATAGGGAAAAAATGATACTGAAATTACAAGAAGATGATACTGTAATAAAAGATAATGTGATTATAGAAAAAGTATTTCATCAATATTATTCCAGTTTATATATAGATGAATATTTAAAGGAACAAATACAGAAATGTCTTATGAACTGCAATAAGGAAAGTTTTTGAAGCTGCAAAAAATAAAACAGAAAACTTGCCTGGACCAAATGGGTTATTCGGTTCTTACTATAAATTCTTTGATGATGAACTTGTCAATCTTTACAAAATATGGTGAATTCTGTTTTACAGATGAGAAAGATTTTGGAAAGCTGGAAAGAGGTTAATATAGCATTAATACTTCAACAAGAAACTATCGCCCAATGTCATTACTGAAGAGGTTGATCACAATAATTTTGAATAAGAGGTTTAAAATAATTTTACAAAAATTTATTTATGAGCAATGTGGGTTTTTACCTAATAGATAGATAAAGGATAATATATGGTAGACAATTTGAACTATTTGGAGCACCATAATGAAAGAAACAAGATGCATTGATTTTCTTAGATGCAGAAAAGGCCTTTGACAATTGATATTGGGCCTTCATTTTTAAAATTTTGGAAGATATGCATTTTGGAAAGAATTTTATAAATTCTTGTGATTTACACATCACAAGAAAGTAAAAATAATTGTCAACAAAGATCTAACAAAACTTTGTGAGGTACAAAAAGGAAGAGGACAGGATGCAATTCTCTCTAACAATTTTCAGTTATTTCAAGAGATACAGTATAAAAGAAGAGAAGAGGATTGGAGATTAAATATTAAAAAAAGAAACTTATAAATTAAGGTCATTTACTGATGACTTTGTATTGGTTCTAGAGGATCTGCTAAATAGAATAGAGACATTAATGGGAAAATTAAAAGAATTTGGTAAAGTAGCAGGTTTTAAGATTAATAATCAGAAGATGAAGATGTTAATACAAATATGAAAATAGAGATCAAAAAGAATTGAGTAGCTGGGTTTTAAGACAGAAAAGGTTATTAAATGATAAAAGAGATGATAAAAGAGCATGTGTGAATCAAATAAGGGTAGATGAATCTGTCAGTTACAATTTTCCTATTGCAATTGTTTTTCCAAATTTTCCTATTGCAATTGTTTTTCCAAATTTTCCTATTGCAATTGTTTTTCATGAATATGACCCCATTTACATTTTTCATCTCACATAGAATGATATTTTTTTTACTTCAAGATAATAACATGAGATTGGAGAGTTCCTCAATGCAACTTGCGGTAAATATCAGAAAAGTGAGATGGGTGGCATATAAATTTAATAAGTAAATAAACTATGTGAAACAGAGAATATGGATTATAATCATAATAAAATTTTAACATATGGCATAAAAAGTTTTAGATAATTACTTTGAACAATTGTAGTCCATAAAGCCTTAGAGCTAGTAACAGAGGTATCTATGGCTTTGTACTGCTTTTATCAGATGGATGAATAGAGTATTTCAGTGCTGTGCTACAAACTCCTGCTGTTAGCGGTGTGCATGCAAAATTATAAGGCATATAGGAAAGATATGGACTTGTATAACCACTCTGTAATACTACTTCTGACACCTTCCCCCCCATACCTGCATCCTTGTTTCATAGGACACTTATAATACTCTGTGTGTGTGTGTGAGTGCACACATGCAATTAACCATAAAATTTATTCTGAAATAATATCCATAGGACTGCAGATTTATTCTTTAAACTTCCCTCATTACTTTTAAGCACAAAGCTGATTGTATATATTTCCCTAACAGCAATATTTCTAAATCACTCAGAATAGCTTACGCTGTTCTTCAAGTGATCTAGAGAGCTTGCTCCATTTGTCATCAATAATAATGACTAGATGCCTAAAATAGTTGTACAGTTGGGTACTGAATAATTATGGCTGGTTCACACAGCATTTGGTTTACCTTGATTTAATATGCATCAACTTCTTGACATTAAAAAAGAAATTAACTGAGTGGTATCTCAGGCACAAAACCTGAACTTCCTTTATATATTACTAAATCACTGCAGTTGTCTTAAGGGAGGTAAAATACTTTCTTTCTGGAGTCAACTTTCATTAGCACCAACCCTGTACATGAGACCATGTACAATGTTAACTTTCAATTTTAACACTGAATTTAAAACTTATTTCCAAACTTAGTTTTGCCTCCCTCCCCCACAGTTCCAAATAATTTTAAATGCAAGACTGCTAAGTTGCTTTGGGTGTACAAACAGAAGTACAGGTTGCAGATTCTCTCTAGGTCTCTCAAGTTCAGCCAGTAACAAAAACAATTTTAAATTTTCACATATTTTAATTTTAGCTATGCCTCTGAAGACAAAAACAAATGGTGAATTAAATACTTTCAAAGCAAGACAGCAATTTGCATAGCAACAGTAACCATGGGGATGCATTTTAATGACATCACAATAGTGTTATAGCAGCAGAAATGGATACAAGTAGGAATGAGTTAGGAACAGTTATGTTATAATGGTCAAGAGTCTAAGTTTCTAGAAAGAAAAATACCTATTTCCAGTCATTTTTTTGCCCCAAACTGGTTAGATTGAGAATGTCTAAGAAAATTAAGCACATTGCTACAAAATAATTTGGTAATAAGGTAATATTTCACCTATGTACTTAACAGTCATCTGATCACCATAGCTAATTAGGAATTGTATGCAGATGAACATGAAGGCTGACAGAAGAAGGAGAAATCTAACCTAAGATTAGGTTATATGTTAGCAATACTATAGATTAAAAATGCATGTTCTGTTAACAGCATTGAAATGGAGAAGTTAGCAGAGAAGGAGTAGATCATTCTATTCTTCCCTCACATTTATACCACCATAGCTACCTTAGCCTCAGGTCGTAGATCATACTTGCTCTTTTACCTAGAAAGATCACTCATGAGTGGCTGGGCATAAAAGAACTTACAGTCGTCATGCAACTAGTCAACCCTCAGTCATGGAAACTCACAGGATGAATTTGGGTAGGTGACATTTTCTCACCCAACCTTCACATGCCATCTCAAGCTCCTGAATGAAAGAAGAGATAAAAACCCAATAAACAAATGAATCCCATCTTCTATCCATCAACATTATTGGCACTTTACACTCAGTATTTTTCATTCATTCCTCCTAATAGAGAAATTCATTTTTGTTTTCTATGTCTGTGAGTCCAGAGGTGTAGAATTAGTAGCTTATGTTCTTTTATGCAATCCATTCTGCATATTTATTTGATTGCATCTCTGCTACAAGTTTGCCAGGAAAGAACCCTGATTTTTATATATGTCATTAATTAACAGACAGCGGCCATAAGCATTTCTATCTGGTTCTGCACCACACTTGCTCCACACCTCGATTGCTGGCAAAGACACACTAATATATGTTAGTCTAATTATGGATTGATTTTTAGCATATTAAGGCCTGGATATTGAGGAAGGTATTTATGAAAAACTTCTTAGTACAAAACTATGCCGGCCTCTGTTACTATAATACATATATATATTCTCTATTTATTAATGTCAGCCATTTTTGTTTAGGTTAGGAGATCTAAATTTATGTTGGTTTAATCAGCTAACATTAAACAAAATGGTATTGTTTCCACTGACAGTTCTCTGAACTGTAACCATAACTGTTCCCATAAACAACATATTTTCAAATATGTGGGCAGATGAGAGTTTAGCTTTCATATATTCCATCATTTCCTACTTGGAAGATTTTGACATTCCTTGAAAAGCATTCATTTGTTTAAGTAAAATGGATTTATTTCTACTTAATAATACCATCACTGCCTGAAAGTTTTTGCTTAAATAGCATGATGATGCTCCAGACTAGTCTTGATTGGGTAGTTTCTCACATTTCTAGTAGGAAGGAAAGAAGCTAGTAATAAACAGGGCAAAACCAGCACTTGGCAAGAAATGCTTTGCTTCTTATTAAAAGGCAGAAGGAATGGAGAAGTGTGCTAACCTATTGGGTAATTGAGATTACTGTGGGGTTCAGCAGCAATATGTGGCTATCTAAATCATGGAGATGCTTCAACACATAGAATCAACCTCCTTGGAAGGATCAAAACTAGATTTTATGTCCTAACTCTCTGTTTTCCCCAAGTTTTTTTCTGCCTATCCTGGGCCTAGTGGGAAAGATGCTTTCCTACTTAATATACCCCACAAAACGGCTGAGAGATGCCTCAGGACTACGTTAGTAATATGCATGAAAATGAAAATAACCCACTCAGTTTCATTTATTGACTCGTATCATATAGCCAGATCCATATACAGGTCTGTGCATTTTCCTTCCTTAAGTATCTTTAAAAAGTATAGCCATTTGTTATTTTTACACCTTTCCTTTGTTAAGAAAGAATCCTTTCAATGATGAATATTTCAACAGTGTCCAGAGTCTAACATTTTAAAGAAGAAATATTCACTCCCTTTAAAAATATTTTCAGTTCAAAAAAAAGACACACAGACAAACAAAGCTATAATTTCAATACATGCTTGGTCTTATGTTTTTCCTTCCCACACAATATAAAGGGGAAGCATCAACAACATGACTCTGAAGGACATGCACTCAGTTAGATTGAAGTCCAACTGATCACAGAAACTAACAGGAGAGCAGTTGCATTGATCTAACATACGTGACTTCCTAACTGACCTATAAAGCTTTATGTGGAAGCAATGGCTTTTGTGATGTCCTGCTGAGAACACTGATGCTGCTATTGTTCTCTACATCTTTTTGGAGGAGTTGGAACTGAACAAATACTAACCACAACTCTGCCCTTAGTGTATGCTATTAACCTCTTTGTCTTCTACTTTTTCATTTCACACTAGGGCTGCAAATATATACTCTTTTTCTAGTCCCAAGTGCTACATCTGCGGAAATTTTAAATTCAAGAAAATGGAAAGGGTGGCTTTTTAATCAAAGAATATGAATGCACACTGCTGACTCATCCTATAAGAAATAGGATGAAAACATAATCCTAAGGAAACTTAGAAACAATTAGTTTTTCATTCCCCTCCCCCTAACAATATGCATCCTGTTTATAATGTGGAGGACCCATAAATGTTAACATTTATTGGTACAGTAAAAAGCCATAGACATCTAGGAACCAATATAGGCAATAGATTCCCAGCAGAAGTATATTTAATTAATAATATTAATAACACTTTTTCCACTTTTATTAATATTCAGGGTGGAGAAAACTGCATTTAAAGCCTTCTTCAATGAAAGAAACAAGAAGTTCAGAGAGAGAAAAATATACACAGCTGAAACATACTCTATGCATTTGATAGTATTCTAATACATAATTCATATTTGCTGAGTCTTGATCCAACTGAAGTTAGAGGCCTTTTACATAAAGACCCACTCTCAATGTGGGATGAGACAAGTCTCTGTTCATTCCATGATGTCATGAGAAGGAACTTGTAATTTTGATACCTGACTATACCATTAACATTTCATCTATGAATAGGGCAATGCAATTTCAAGGCAGTAAATACTGCTTTACAATGTATTTGTCTTACATTCTAATTAAATGTAATTCTTGGCTTACTCTACCCTGGCAGTATGCGAGCTTGATTAGTAAAGGAGCTCAGTGTAGGGTAAGACATTTGTAAACCAAACAATGCTTGCCACCATTGCAAACAATGAGGCATGGGAAATGTTACTAATTTGGTGTGTTTATCTTGAGATAGATAGATAGATAGATAGATAGATAGATAGATAGATAGATAGATAGATAGGCAGGCAGGCAGGCAGGCAGGCAGGCAGGCAGGCAGGCAGGCAGGAAGACAGATGGGACAGACAGATGGGACAGACAGACAGACAGAATTCTTTATTGTCAAATGGACACACAAGGGATTTCTCTCTGGTGCATAAACTCTCAGTGTACATATGAGCAACAAATGATAAATCATGATCATAATTATAAAATACAATCATCATAAATCATAGAAACAAACTAAGTGATAGTCATAGGATACTAAATAAGCAAACAACATAAATCATGAGATACTAACAACAAAGTTATAATCATAAGAGACTAAGGAAATAGGTAATAAGAAAGTATTTAGGAAATTGGGACAGCCATTACAACATATTTCATATTTATATTTCAAACCTTTATTGTCAATGCACAACATGTGTACAATGAGATTGAATGAGCCTCCCTTGGTGCAGCCCCCCCCCCCCCGGAAACACAGAATACGTCACAATAACTCAATAAATAAAAGAACAGCTAATGAATATTGATTGGCTGAGTGGTTAATAGATTTCTATGCTCAGCTATTGACCAGAGGAGCCAGCTCAAGACTCACAATTATATAAACATATGTATATTTTACTGTCAAAATAGATAATTTAAAACAGCTTGACTTGGTCTCAAGTATATTTTAAACTGAGTTTGGAAGAGTTGGGAGATTAAAGTACAGCAGGGAAACTAGTACAGCAAAATATTTATGATTTAGTTCCCATTATTTTAATTAGGGTTTAGATAGAAATACTTGATACAAAGCTTGATTAAATGATTCAGACAGAAATGCTTTTAGATAGAAAGTTTGATTAAGACCACTGTTTGTACATATAATTTTCCTCTAACGTGCGTTCAGAGAGTGAGATTTGATTAAGTTTTTCACTGACACAATTGCTTACATCAAAACTAGATGAAGATGATTTCCCCACCACCATTACCCAATTTGTAATTCCTACTGACCAGATCTGGATCACAACAGAGAGGCTATGTGGTAGGCAGGAAAAGAAATCTCAGTGGAACAAGTTTAACACCTAATTTCATCTATACATTCAAAAGTTGCAACCTCATGCCTGGTTGTGGGGTTTAAATTATCTTAGCAAAGGAATTAAGCAAAACCAGTTAGAAGAAGAATGCAGCCAACATATATTGTGGACATACGTAGCAAGATTTAAGCATAGTGTTTTGAAATTTACCTTCCTTCATTGATATTTATTAAGTCTGAAACAGATTTTGACTTTTTATTTACTTTTATCAAAGACCATCATAGCATGTAAAATTACCACACGAATAAAATTTATAAGATAAAATATTAATACATAATGTAGATTACAAGTCCGAAAATGGGATGCGCAGAGGCCAAAAGTGGGGTACATAGAAGCGGCAATACCTGGCAGCCATGATGGGCAGTGACATTGGTGATGGGTGGTGGCAATCCCCACAGCCTGCAACAGCTGATATGTGGTATTCCAGGAGGCTGATCCAACCGCCAATCAACTGCTTGTGCTAAATCAGGCTTTGTTGAAGCTGACCAGGCTGTTTGCTGCAAGAAGGCAATTCGCTGGGAGGCAGAGGCAGATTTTTTTTTTTGTTTTCCTCCCCAAAAGCTAGGTCCATCTTATAGTCTGGAGAGTCTTATAGTCTGAAAAATACAGTACCTATTAGAGTACATCTATAAACTCAAGATTGTAAATTGGTAAATGTTATAAAAATATAAAAGGCTACATTAATACAGACTCTATAACTAAGGTAAAAGTGAAACTAAAATCAATGGAGTATTGACGGATCCAATTATGATTATTAATATTATATACATTTTATTTTTCAAGTTGTGAAGAAAGAAGGCAAGAAGATAAGATTTATCCAGTCCAAAGTAGGGGATCTTTGGTATGTTGTGTCCCACATATTGTCCCAAAGATGTTTTTTCAAGAGGGAACTGAACTTTCTGGTTTTTCTTCGAAGACGTTTCACTCAATTGGGCAGTTCGCAGTAGCAGCGGAGGTGGGGGGCTCCACCCGGATGCTTCTACGCATGTGTAGAAGCACCCCACACACATGCAAGAGCGTGTGCATGCACAAATGAACCAGTAGCAATGAGATTTGGAACTCACCCCTGGTTTTGCTTCTCATTCAAGAAGCTTCTTCAGCTCTGGCTAAATGGTTGGGAATGGAAGGATCTATAATCCTTGCAGACAGTTGGTCATTTGCATTCTTTTAGAGAGTCATTGAGGCTACCTGGAGGTTTATCTTTGTCATCAAGGTCACCTGAGTAGTCCAAATGGGTGTGGAACCTTCTTGGAACTGTTGAAAGAACTGTGTTGTAGACTGGAGGTAGATGATCCCTACCCATCTGTTGAGAGAGGGCTGCTCAGTTTTGACATAGGTGGCCTGTTTGACCCCTCTTTCAAACCAGCGGCCCTCTCTGTCCAAACTTTGGACTTTGTTGTCTTCAAAAGAGTGGCATTTGTTTTTTAAATGCAGATGGACTGCTGAATCTTGTCCTGATGGGTTTGTTCTCTTATGTTGTGCCATGCATTTATGAAGTGGTTGTTTTGTTTCCCCAATGTATAGATCTCACTGCATTGTACTGCATGTACCATGTTGCTCAGTTTGTGTCTGGGTGCTTTATCCTTGGGGTGAAAAAGCTTCTGGCACATATGTGGTCTAGGCTGAGGTTTGTTCTGTCATCTAAGGTGCTGTCTTGTAGCAGTCACTTCTTCACTACCATGACAGCTTCAATTGTGCCATGCTAGAGGTCTCTTTTTAAGGCCACTCTTTTGAAGACACAAAGTCCATATTTTGGACAGAGAGGGTCGCCGTTTTGAAAGAGGAGTCAAAGAGGCCATCTATGTCAAAATTGAACAGCCCACTCTCAACAGAGGGGGAGGAATACAACATCATCTATCTCCAGTCTACAACACAGTTCCAAGAAGGCTCCACACCCATATGCATTACTCAGGTGACCTTGACAACACAAATAAACCTCCAGGTAGCCTCAGTGACCCTCTAAAAGAATACAAATGACCAGCTGTCTGCAAGGAGTATAAATCCTTCCACTCCCCACCATCCAGCCAGAGCTGAATAAGCTTCTTGGATGAGAAGTAAAACATCTTCAAAGAAAAAACAGAAAGTCCAGTTGCCTCTTAAAAGAGCACCTTTGGGACAACCACGACCTGGATGACTGAGAATCTCCATAGACATGTCCCACTTATTCCACCCTTTTTCTTTTCCAAAGCAGCTTTAGTACACTATGTTCACATAGCCACAATATAACAAAGTAAAATACATAAGCCAGCAGGCAGATTTCAGAGAAGGTTCCATTAAACCTGCATTGTCCTTTGGGTCTCAAGAATAATAGCACTTCTTTGACACAGCAAGCAAAAAAAGTTTGAAAATGAAAATAACTATGTTTTGATGTTAAAAATACATCCATTTTGATTCTTGCTGCTTTTCCACTTACTTGGTTATATTTGCTTAACATTCATTCAACTCTCTTCTCAGAGAACTTCATCATACTTGGAAGTGAGAGGTCAGCAAACTAGTTCTGTTAATTATAATTAAAGGAAAAACCTGCTGAGTTGGTTTTCTCCTACAGAACTTCTGTAGTCAAAAGAAATAATATCTAGTTTATTAGTACATCTTTTTAAAGGAAGGAGAGAGGCATCCTTTCCATTCTTTGGTTCATTTTTCATCCATTGCATGGAAATGATTTTCTAAAAATTGCACATATTCCAATTTTGATGCCATAAGACTAATCAAAATGATTAATTCAGCATCTCCTATATGACCTGCCAGGGTACACTAATGTGCTGAAATACAATATAAAGATCTTGGAAATAAAATAATGAAACCTTGAAAACCCAAGGATATCTTTCCTGCTGCAACATGCAGGCATATTAAGGTTCTTGATGCTTCAAAATGCTTTAACTTTCACATAAATATTTTTACATGACCTCTATGCAATAACAGATGAAGAACGAAGACAGTCCACAAATTAGGTGAATATCAATGCCATTAGCTCTGTGGTTTAATTTCAATCTTAAAATGGAATTATATAATGATTAGTTAGTGGTGATGGGTAATAATGTCAGGTTTTATCTAGCATTCAAAAACAAAAAATGATGGCTTGTCCCCACCTTGGGATTTATCAGAATGTTATCATGAAGTTTTCTGGAGCACTACTTTATCAGTTCCCAATAATTTACAAAGTCTACTCAAATGAATTCAGGAATTTTTGAAGACAGTCTTGTTTTAGTATTAGTTTAAATATCTTTGTTGATATTAATGGCGCTATAATCATATGCATGTCTATATTTTATGAGTCCAGAATTTCAGAGAATTATAATCAATTTGTGTTAGCGCTAACTCCCTCCAATTCCAATCAAACCTTGACCAACAAGTGTGTGTCTTTTGAACTCAGTCTGCAGGCCCTGCCTCAGCATATTGGGTTATAAATTAATTTCATCCTCATTCTGCAGAAAACAAACCACAAATAAAAAGAGATTGAATCAGAAAAACCTGTTTGCATACCCCTTGCATGATCCATACATAATTGTTTGGTAAACCTGTAAACAAATTTTTAAAAAAATCCATTCAGAGAGGCTGGTAGGTAGTGTGAGGAAAGGTTAATTGCTAATAATGTGAATGAATGCTCCTGAATATGGCAACTTCATAGCGATATAACAATAACCTGTATTTGAAACTCTTTTTGAGTGAATGAATAGATAGAGTTGAAATCAACTGAGAAGAGGCATACGCAGCATCACAACATCAAACATTCAGTGAACAAGATCCTGAACCTCTAAGGGGTGTTGGCAGTGGACATTGATTGGAGTCTTGTTTTCAGAAGGAAGTGAAGTGTTCAAGGCGAGAACAGGCAACAGAAGGCAAGAGGGTAGTGAGAAAAATAGCTTTTCTTTGTCATCTTGAAAAAGTACTAAAGAAACATCAGTTTTGAGATGAGACAGCTTGACAATGTCAAAACACTTATTGGATGTAGAGTTCTATTATACATACTATATGTCTCCAACTGGTTTGAACAGAGGCATTATTTTATGCACATGGACAAGCAGCACATAGTCAGCCCCATTTCTTTCAGCAGGCCTGAACTTTGCACCATCACATTCTAGACAGTGTGTATAATTGTATTTCTGTTTCCTAACATCAAGATACCTTGTTAACAGCCATTTTATATATCATTCCTATTCTGCTTTCTCAAATCAAACATCAGTTTTAGATTGCTTATAGACATTTCAGATTGAACTTTTTCATTCCCCCAAATATTGGATCGCTACTGGTCTTCCTTATATTTTTCAAAAGGAATACGAACAATTCAAAAACTCATGATATAGGCTAAATCTTGTCCCTTCACAGATTGCTTGCCTTTGAAGAATAACTTCAAAGATTAGAGCTTTGGTAGTACAGCGGACTAAAACACTTTTATTAACATCTGCTGCTTGCAATTACTGCAAGTTCAAATCTGCAAGTTCAAATCTCACCAGGCTCAAGGTCGACTCAGCCTTCCATCCTTTCTAAGGTGGGTAAAATGAGGACCCA
>JANHZT010003288.1:33885-44499 GCA_032468215.1 Stegonotus admiraltiensis | reverse complement strand
CTATTGCTTAATGCATTGTAAGCCACCCTGAGTCTCCGGAGAAGGGTGGCATATAAATCGAACTAATAAATAAATAAACATACTATCCACACCAGGGCACTCCAGTTTTTGAAGAAACTATAATGGTATCTGGCTTCAATGGACTCTAGACATTATCTTGGGGGATTTCAATGTCCATGCTAAAGCTGCATAACCGGGAGTGGCCCAGGGTAGCAATAGCATTTAGTCTTATATACTGCTTCACAGAGCTTTACAGTCCTCTCTAAGTGATTTTCAGAGTCAGCATATTATCCCCAACAATTTGGGTCCTCATTTTACTGACCTCGGAAGGATGGAAGGCTGAGTCAGCCTTGAGCTAGTGGGAATCGAACTGCCGAACTGCAGAAGTCAGCAGAAGTAGCCTGCAGTACTGCAGTCTAACCACTGTGCCATCCAGGATATCCACAGAGCTATTCCAACTGGTTATTTCCACAAATTACAAGGCACACATTGAACATAACATTCTGTTCACCTGTTGCTGATGATTAGAACATGGATGCTTGATGAATTTGAGTGGTTTTCTAAGTGTGTTTGGGGGAATTTGCACCTCATCTATTATAAAAATTCCAGGGACCAGAGGCTGGGAAGGTCTGGATGAGCTTAGGCTGAATCCCAGCAAGATAGAGTTATTGGTTGTTGATGAAACACCTTGGTTCATTGATCGTCTTAGTAAACAATTTAAAGGAAGATTCCCTTCCTCCGAAGAAACAGCACTATAACCTCTGATCTCATGGGTTCCTTTGGGAGGCCAAAAGGAAAGAGGGGTGCCATTTAGGTTGTGTGTCAGTTTCAGCCCTAAACAGATATTAAAGCTCTGGCAATAGTGACTTATACCCTCATTACTACCCATTTGGATGACTGTACACTCTATATGAGGGTATCTTTGAAGATTATCAGGAAACTACATCTGATTTAAACAACAATAGTTGGTAAGAGCCACTATAAAATCAATTTTGGGACTGTCTAAACCTAATTCAAAATCCTGTTTTCCACCAATAAGGGCCTTCTGTCGATTGGCTTTGAGATCATCTTTAGGTAGATACTTCCCACCTTCTTAGGGTAGAGTCTTCCTGTGTTCAAGCAAGGAGTAAATGTTTAGAGTCCCATTCCCCCCAAGTCATCAAAGAGACACTGACTTTAAGGCAGTGGTTCTCAACCTTCCTAATGCCGCGACCCTTTAATATAGTTCCTCATGTTGTGGTGACCCCCAACCATAAAATTATTCCTAAAACTATTGAAAATATGTGTTTTCCGATGGTCTTAGGTGACCCCTGTGAAAGGGTCATTCGACCCCCAAAGGGGTCCCGACCCACAGGTTGAGAACCACTGCTTTAAGGGGATCCTTGTCATGCAGAACCGAGCAATGGAAGATGTGCAAGGTACATTTCTTATCTGCTTTTTACAGATCTGTGAAAATTAGTTTTCATGTTGATTTGGCATTATGCTACTGTCTGATTTACTGCATCGATGCTGAATTATATATGTATTCTTTTTAGTTTTCCCATACAGTCTGGAATCCTAGAATAAAACATCAACATTTATTTGCAAAACATGGAAATAACCTTGGACATTGATCTTGTAGTTCTTAAACCTGCAGCAAAACTTACTTGGCATCTTGGCCTAGTAAGCAACTAAGAGCAAGTTGATCAGTAAAGAGTTGGATCACAAATGGAAGAAGTATCACAATGAAAGGGACAATAATCCCATTCCATGGCATTCCATGCGTTGAAAAAGGATTAGTTTTCTGCCTCCATTGCTTCCATGTGAACCTGGTCAGCAGTGCTTTTCCAGACTGTGTGGCATCTCTTCCACACAGCAAAATGTTAAAGCAAAACAGATGGAAAAGTTGGAGGCTCATTGTGAGCAATTTTGATTCTTCAAAGTCCCAATTTTGCCTTAAGTGATTACAGTACTAAGTTAGGAAATAGGGAGATAATCTTGGCAACTGTTTTCCAAGTTCATAAATATACTTTTTTCCAGCTTCAGAGCTCAGGGGTGTGAACAGGGAAATAAGGTTACAACCTACTTCAACCTTTTCCCTTTCTTACATTAAAACCATGTTGGAATCACCATTATAGCAAGTGATCAAAGACCTCCTTGGGCATAGGTTGAGTTCCTGCATCCTTAAAGAACACAGTAGTAAGATTTTACTAAAAAGGACTCCGGTGGACTCGGAAGACTATTCTAAATTTAAGTCAGTTCATTCAGCATAAGCATTTGTAACTCTGTTTTGTTCAGATGATAATGTTGCTCCTGAAGTTCAACAATAGTTGGAGGTTTTGGAAGAATTAATTATGGATTCCAAGTCATTAACCATTTTTTATCAAAAGAAGTTGAAAAAAAATTATGGAATTAAAATTAGGTATTTACATGACCCGGAATAATGAGTTTGAATAGCCTTTCCTGGATATTCAAAGGGAAGAAATGCTTTGAATAATGTGAAATTAATTTCCTGTGATCTTAAAATAAGGTTAATAGTAAAGTTAATGCTACAATGTTTGTATTACTTGATTGTTTATATGTGTCAGAATTTGAATTAGGGTGCTGCTTTGAATTTATACTTTGCTTTGCTCTGTTTTATTGAGAATGGGCAAAGAAGAAAACCATTCAGTAATTTGTAGATTTATAAATAAAGATTTTTTTTAATAAATATAAAAATATTATTTTATAAAATACTTTTTATAAATAATTTCCATTGTTTTATATTTTCATTATTATTATGATTATTGGTATTGGATTACATTCTATAATTAATGTTTTATACTTTTACATAGTTATTTGTTGGAAATAAAATATAGTTAAAATGTAAGTATATTCCCAAGGAGTATAGACTGCCTGAATATGAAGAGAAGATTTCAACTATCACAAAAGGTTACAAAAGTAGACAGTTTCAATTAGGCCCTAATTATTAACTGGTTTTATTGCACTTCAAATATAGAGAAAAATATTGGGTTTTCCCTCTTAAATTTGATGATCAACCAATATTATTGAAGTGTTACTTTCACGTTAGTTGATAGTGAGAATGTTCTTTTTCCTTATCCCTTTCTTAACAAAACCAAGATAGACTTCTTAAATTAGCCAATTACATCTAGTGTTATTGATGCAGAGACTATATTTCAACATAATTGGGGAACAGTGCCCCAGATGACTCTCTCAACATTTCACTAGCACAATATATGTTTGTTAAAGCTGTGTGACAAATACAGTATTAACAGTATATGCAATTAGCAGAGAGACAGATAAATAAACGAACAGAATTTTTATCCCCAACCTAGGAAAGGCTTTGCAGAAAACAGTTATCTAACACTTTGATTACATTTTATTCTAATCTAAAAAGAAATGCTGATAATTGTTGTGCACTGAAATGGAACAACAGAATATGTAAAATAAAAAGGTAAAGGTTTAAAAAAAACCCTTTTTACCCATTGAATGAAAGAAAATGGAAGAACTGGAGCCAAACAGCTTCTGCTTCAGAATGGATTGGAAAACAACAATGTATTGTGGTAATACTAAGTATATCTATAGTATTTATTTACCCAACTGAGAGGTCTTGGGGATTCTGTGTGCTGCCTTTTCTTAACATTTAATTTATATTGGTATTTTTTCCAGACACGCTTAGTATGTGACTTTTAAAAGTCTTATCCACCCTCTTGTCATATAACAAGTAAGCATGCCAACCGTATAACAAATCATATCCCTCAGTATTCAAAATTCTTACTTCTGTTAAATTAATCCAGTCACTAATAGCTGATAGTGCAGCAGCTTCATAGTAAAGTCTTAAATTGGGCATTTTGAGACCTCTTCTTTCACGTATGTCCTGCATTATTTTTAGTTTTATTCTTGGTCTTTTCCCAGCCCAAACAAAGCCATTAATACCCTGTGTGCTGCCTTTTCTTGTCAAATTATAGTGAGCTTACTAAAGCTACTCAGTTGTGCAAAGCGTTCTGCTCATGTTCATAGTATTAACCTCCTCATAGCTCAAGTCAGAGGACAAGAATTGGGGGGGGGGGAAGAATCTGGGACATCATGGATATGATTCTAAAATATATTGGCTCCTTATATCCTGAATTAGCACAACATTCAGTAGGAATTGTAAGTATTTCAACCCAAACAACAAACACTGTTGGAGAAGACTTGGAATTAGCTGATCCAGAACAGCCAATCTTACTGTAGTACCTGCTGTGTGTTAAATGGTTTTTGCACTCCCTTAGGCAATTAATTTTGGACTAAACAAATTGGCTTCCCTCCTTCCACTCCATGTCCATTAACAGACTATTCAATTGCCAGCTTGGAAAAAGAAAGGCTGAGCTGTTTTCGTGCATCAATTCAATGCACCAGCTCTGTCCACACACTTCAAAGAATCAAAACATTGAAATGGCTGCTAAATGCCTCCAATCTTATCTATTTTTATACCGCTGACCCACCTCACATTAATTTAGTAAGAAAATGTGGAGCCCTTCTCCAGACCCAAAGCAAAACAAAAGCAAAGATGCCCTTACTGGGAACAAAATGCTGAAATGAATACTCCAAATTGAAGTTCTTTAGTCATTCAAGTGGAATTAACTGCCAATAGCATTGGAACTTAATGAAACATTTTAAAAGGCTTGCAAGAGAAAACAAGTAAGATACAGACCTGTCAGAAGAAAAATCTATCCTTGCCCAATGAATGTCTGTGGTAGGGATTTTAAAGAATTTCCTCATGATCTCACAATAAGCCACCAATGGTTCAAAATATGGTTCATAATGATCCATTTACTTCACATTCTCCTCAGGGGGTGGGGGGAACCATAGCTGTAGATTAGGAACTGCACTCTTCAAATGTATAAGGAGAAACTGGATCTCATCTGTAAAGCAAATATATTAACAATGCCTTGGTGTTTGAAAAATAGTAGCTACTTCTCCATTGTCTCTGAAATATTCCAAAAACATGTTGCCTGTGGTGTCTTACCTTCACTAATATAACACATAGAGTTTTAGATCTGACATCTGATTGCTATAAGAGTCACTTTTTTCATCTAATATGTATGGCTACACTGATTTATTTTTTCTAATATACAACTATAATTATAGATGAACCTATTGTGATAATGACAGCTCCATAAACAAATACCTAGGTGTTCTTTTAAAAATCAACAGGACACGGTTAAAAATTGGATTAGGGTTGAGGTACAAAGAAGAATGGATGTAAGTCTGACTTCCTTTATTCCTAAAGCTTTGAAGAAGAGCACTCAAAGGAACCTGAAGAGAACTTTATTCAAGAATTATAAGAACTAAGTGATTCATGGGGAAACTTTCTCTGGATTCATATTTTATTGTTGTTGAGAACTGCATGTGCAAAATTAGAGGAAGTTTGAGGGAGTGCAGAATCTGAAGACTAATCCTTAAGAGTTGTATAAAGCTTTGAAGAGGTGCTTTATTTCAATGGTACTTTGAGAAAAACACACCTTCAGAATTGCTTTGCAACCACTCCCCTTTAAAAAAAAAAAGATGGAAGCAAAGTGTCACTTCAGATTTTAAAATTTCAACATTATTTTTATATTTCTCTTTTTTATCATTTGTGAGATTGGCCTACCTCCTGAAGGCAAAGAGTGGAGGCAAGAAATGGGCTGATATCCATCCCTACAGTACTATATTGCCAGGAAGTGACATACAGAAAATTTCATGATTTTATCAAATCTTTTTCTATTCAGAAAGTCACACACTTCTCTCATGCACTGGAAGTGAGGCAAGAGAATAACAATAGTACTTAGACTTATATACGTCTCCATAGTGCTTTACAGCATTCTCTGAGTGGTGTACAGTGTCAGTATATTGCCCCCAACAATCTAGGTCCTCATTTTACTGACTTCAGAAAGATGGAAGGTTGAGTCAACCTTGAGCTGTTCAGGATTGAACTTCTGGCTGTGTAGCCTGCAAGACTGCATTTTAACCACCATGCCACCATGGCTCCAGGTGAGGTGTCTCTTTGGAGAATAAGTATGTGAAGTGTTGCTAATGAAGCTGCATTAGAGCAGGAGGAAGAGTCAGTTGGAAAGATCCCAGAGACTTCCATGCTATTCACTACAGATTCATTGTAACTCATTACCTAGAAAGCTTTCTTAACCAATAAATTTGAACCTATTCCCAAATTTGACACAAGAAACTATTATGTAAATGAATGGTTTGGTTTGACTTGGCTTGGCTTGGCTTGGCTTGGCTTGGCTTGGCTTGGCTTGGCTTGGCTTGGTTGTATTTTCACAATAATATTGTTTGGACCAACTTAGTTCTGACAAAACTGTTTTTAAAGTTCTTGTAAAGGTTGAGATTGATTTACCTAGATTGCAGAAATAGAGATTGATTTACCTAGACTGCTTCTTGGTTGTTTATTATGTACCTTTTCTTAGGCTGTTTGATCTTGATGCTGTTTATGCTTCTAAAGCAGTATTTTTCAAACTTGGCAAAGTTAAGATTGACTTTAAGGTTGAAACTTAAATCTTGAAACTTAAAACTTAAATCTTGATTAAATTGAGACTTTAAGATTTAAAGTTACCTTTAAGATTTAAAATTACCTTTAAGATTTAAAGTCGGGGAATTCTGGGAGTTGAAGTCCACATACCTTAAACACTGCAATTGAGGCTTCTAAGCCAGTGACTTACTTTTCTAAGAAACTAAAGGAAATTTATGAAATTGGTATTCATGCTTTATGTGAACTTTGGAATAATGAAGTTGAATGACCTGTTTTGTAAACCAATAGAAAATTTCATCAAAGTATGGGAAATGATTTATTTCATAAAGTTGAATTATTAAAAAGGCAGTCCTGTTTCCGTTTTGAACATCCTGGAGAATGTTTAGTAACAGTTGAAATCTAATACATCACACACACTACATTACATCTAAATTCAGCTAAAAGTATCCTTTTCATTTCTTCCAGTAACTTATTAAAGTTACTTATGGGTAACTTTAAGGGTTCCAGTAACTTATTAAAAATTACACATTATCCATCACATTTTAATTACTAGTGAAATCATTAGTATCACACAAGAAAATGAATTAAAGTAAAAATTATAATGAAAAAAATGTTACGAAATCTAAACTTCTGCATCACTTAAACCAAAAAAATTGATTTGTAGCATAGCAAAAGCTTTTTCCACTTCCAACAGGTCACACTGCAGATTTATGCGTATCAGTGTCCAAGTTTGTTATATCAACCAGAAGTCTTATATTACCTGAAGACTGATGACCTTTCCTGAAACTGGATTGTCCAGGCTAACTTATTATGGGTAATAGTTGCTGCAATCTCACCAATGTAGCTGTTAACGTCTTAGCATCAATATTTAATACAGATATCAGGAAATAACTTGCACACTGGATAGGATCCCTATAAGGCTTTAAAACTGCAGGGATATAAGCTTAACAATATGTGAATGACAGGTTTTTATTTTTCAAGAGACACCTGTAATATTTCCAGAAATATAGAAGCTCCTTAGCTCTTGAATGTTTCTACCATTTAAAGGTTATTCTTGGGGCCTTACTGAATTTCATTATATCAATAGTATAGGATTGTGGGGTTGTTGTTGTTGTTGTTGTTGTTGTTGTTGTTTTTGGTAACATCAGAAGTGAGGTTAATTTGTTTTTATTCTTAATTTCTGAAAGATTTGTGTCAATTTATTTAAGAAAATCATCTATCTATTTGTGAGATATATTTACCAATATAAAATATCAATTTTTATAAAATTTTAAAAAATAATGATTTCATTATAATTAGTGAAATTTGTTTCAGATAAATCTCAATGAGAAGCTTGTCATAGGTTTTTTTCTTCATGTTCCCATATGTTTGTCTCATTTATTTTGTGTGTGTATGTGTATGTTCACATAATGGGTCTAATTCCAACTGAATAGATTTAAAAGTATAATATGCTTCTTGAATCTGTTTTGTGGAATAGTTCATGTTTGTTATGTTATGATTCATTCATCTCTTTCTATAAGGAAAGACAGGCTATTATCTTGCCAAGAATAAGATGCTTTAAATATATCCGAGATCATCCACATATTTATTTGAAGAAAAAAGAAATCTGCATCTTTCTTCTCTTGTTCTACAAGCTGTGAATTTTCCAATTAGTTTTTTTTTAAGATAACGTCTTCCACTAACAGAGATTTTTTTTTCCAAACTCAGTGATAACACTATGACTACATGATTGAAATTAAACTTGAACCAACTTTGCATTTGTCGATTAAATTAATCACTGAATGCAATATGGAAAAAAACAATTCAGTCTTGAATATATATTCCTTGGGGAAATAAAAATATAGTACTCCCTAAACCAATACCCTGTTTGTTCACTAAATTAAATTCTTGGATGTAAACATAAAGGACACGGTGACTTTGCTGATTATCTACATTATCTCATAATCTCAAAATGTTATCTCAATAATTATGTAAAGCACTAGATTTATTTTTGGTTGGACAATAATAATTTATCCATCCCCCTTGAATTTGACTACTCAAATTATATTGCGGACATCATCTGAACTCTGTTGTTGAATTATACACTTAGTAGTTGTTTTCACTAAAATTGGTACTCATCTGGCAAAGTTTGAATGCATGTAAGTCTGCTGAATGCATTCATTAGTTAAAAGGCTTTTTTCATTTAGGAGCATGTATTTTTCTTGTAAAAACAAACATTCAAATTCATCAATTTCTATTCATTTTAAAAATCCTTCTCTTAACTACCCCTTTCAGGTCTTTAACCTCCAAATGTGGCTTACAAAAACCCAAAATAAAAACCCAAAACTACAACAGAAAACCACACTCCCAATGTATTATTTATTGGTGTGGCAATTGTATTAGAGTCCTAAAGTACAAGCAATTCAAAATTTACACATTTGGTTTTTAAACACTACCTAATCCATAAATAACCTTTTTAAAAATACAAAAATATATATTTGAAAATCATGAATAAAAAGGAAGTAGAATGTACTATATGTAAGAAAAATGTAATATTCAAGCCTATTGGGTTTTTTTTTAAGAAATGAAAATAAAATCAGAAGTATTTTTTAAAAATCTATGGTTGGCAATACTTTTGTTGCAGATATGCAAATTACTCAGACTTATCTCTTTCCTTGAAGGCTGCAAATAAAAAAAAAAGTGGGGAAAGCCACAAAAAAGTATTCTGTGTAATTAATAGGGCTTTTGAGCTGCCAAACCAGTAAATCATTTCTGAATGAACTCATGTGGAACTTTTAATTAGGATGGGTAGCTGTCTGGGTTTTTTAATGTACAGGGTTTCTTGGGCCCTGGGTAAATCAAATATGGGATACAGAAAGTTTTCATCCTTTTTTGTCTGACTGTGAAGAAGGCTTGCTGGAATTATTTGTGCCTCTATGCCAGCCAGAAGTGTAAATCTGGAAATTGCATAAGCTTTTTTTCCTCATACTTCAAATTTGTTCTCCTTTGGGTTGATTGTCATATTTTATCTTATGTTTCCCACCTTAAGCCACCCAAAAAACTACCATGACAACTAGTCAGAAAACTAAGAGAGCTGTTAATTAGATTGACTGACAATCTAGGCATCAGTAGATTCAGCAGAATCTACCTGAAACAGGTAGAAACAAAATGTTTAGACAGTTGCTGTTAATGCTGCAAATAATAGAATCAAAGGAGACTATTTTTCCCTGCTTTTTGTGTCCTTGGATGCAATCTAAGACTTGTTGGCAAGCCACCTGCTGTTTAGTTATTGTTGTGGCTCAAGCAGGTGAAGCTGAAATTATTTTTTCATTTGTTGGGGACTTGACTTCTTGTTGCTTTAACTGCTTCTTTATCTCCTCTCGATCTTGCCAGCCTTATCAGCAAATTCTCAGAATGAGCAGTTTAGTGACTAAAACATGATATGCATCTCAACATGGTTTACTTCTAAGGAGTAATTTCAACCGGAATGTCAGGTATAGATACAGCTTTCAATATATTTCACATCTGAATTGAGGGGTCAACCACAGTTCCCATCCAGCAAAGGGGAGCAAATAATGTGTTCTCTGAAACCACAGTGCCCAGCTCTGCAACAGACTCTCCAAAAGACAAGTCTGGGTGGGGAATTATGCAAGAAATATTTGTCTCAAAGGAAATGAAAGAGGAGAAAAAGAAGAAGGCTCATTTTAGGTATACAAAGTATTATTATCTTCCCCAAATACCAGAGGTGACATAAGCAGTTGATTAATTTCTCATCGTTGAGACTGTGTCTCAAAACACAGTCCACAAATATTATTGGGGAAGAGAGAAACTAACTGTGGCTTAGCTCATCACTATTTTCCAGTAACATTTAGACTAATCACATTTTTAAAGTATTACAATTTCCTATCTTTTTTCATAGTTTCTGATACACAGAAACAGCAAATAGTGTGGATTTCTGGATTTTATGAGATAGAAATAATTACCTACCTGTGTTTTCCATATCACTATGAATGTCAGATATTCTAGCATCATTCTTTCATTGGTTAAACTCTGTCAAAGTAGTTACTAAGTCTACATTACTATTAATCTTCTCATTGTTCCTATCACCCATCTCCTCCCACTTATGACTGTATGACTGTAACCTTGTTGCT
>JANHZT010003288.1:12534-33785 GCA_032468215.1 Stegonotus admiraltiensis | reverse complement strand
CTTGGCCAATAAAGAATTCTATTCTATTCTATTCTATTCTATTCTATTCTATTCTATTCTATTCTATTCTATTCTATAGGAGGAAAAATCAGAATTACTTCTTTTTTACAAAATAGGCAAAGTAGGGAATATTTTGCCTAATATCTCAGTTTCAAAAACTAAGAGTAGCTAAAAGTTAGCTCTTTTTTAAATGATAGTTAGAAATTATGACTCACTAATTGGCCACTCTTGTTAGTGTTGCTGGGGGACAACTAGGTGTTTAAGATTACAAGCTACATACAAGCAGAATGTTTATAAGAATGTTTATGGAAGGAAAAGCGTTTCTTCCACTAAAATTCTCGGTACTACCAGAAAACCCTGTTTTCATAAAATAACAGCTGAAAAGAAATGCCTATATCTGACATGCTTTGCACGTTGAAGGTTCTAGGTTCAATCAGGCATATCTAAATAGAAATGGAAAATCTCTAAAGCATGCTCTTGTAAGGCTTTGCTCAACAATTTAAACAATGAATCCTCAATTTTGTATCAAGTGGGCAACAGTTTGGTCACTAAGACATACCATGGTACTCCCCAAGCTAAGCTCCATGCTTTTCTTACATGATTTTAATTTACAATAATAAATGGGTAGCCAGCATATTATGAAGCAAAGTATCTGTACTTTAACAATGCATCTGTAGATCTTAGTAAAGTGCTTAGAAAATGAGATTCTGTGCTTCTTTTCCTTATGGAATATGTGTGTCTCATTCAGTATAAGATCTTATATTCCTGTAAGAGATATTAAGGAGTCACTGAGACTATGAGGTAAGAAAGTGTTGTACGATTAGGAACCAAGGAGAATCAGTTTTCCAAATAAATGTAGAGAGGGCAGAATTACTATGCAGTTATGCTTTTGTGCAAAAGCGTGGGATACAATTGTGCATCCCTTGCTATCATTTGTGTGAACAACGGTCACTGAAAGTAACTCTGTTTTTGAAAATTTAGAATTGTCGGTTCCAGATTAACTTAATATCTGTCAGTAATGTAACAACATCCTTTTTCACAACATGCTTAGAATCAGTTAGTGGACTGTAAAACCCAGAAAAGAAACCTAAACATCCTGCCACCATAGACTGGACTAAATTACTTGTACCTTGTCTGTAATCTTACATGCCCCAACCTAAGCATAAATCACCTTAAATGCAATGCCCCTACTTGCACTTTTTCCTCAGTAGATATATATATAGGGTTGCAGCTAGTTAAAGCGAAATCAGTAGGATTTGTGTTAATCATGTTGATTTTTAATTTTACTTAAATGGGATTTACTATACTACTGTTAAATATAATTAGTCCGGATCTACTTGTCTTGATTTTTCCAGCCATTGGAAAATAGCTGCAATATTAACTAAAGGACTTTATCTTTGAATAGTATATTGATCATAAGACAGGTCACATATGTGAACAGTTTTGTAACATGTATAAACCGGATTGCTACAGCTATATGTAGTGAAAAAATAAAGCTAAAGCTGTTTTTCCTCTTGGCTTGAATGGAAGGTTCGGAATATTATATCTTTTTTTTTCTTTAAAAGTTTCAAAGTTTCATAATATTGATGTCCAGTCTTAACGGGTATATATCACATCCTATCATATTACATATTGCAGCTGGGGAGAAACAGATATGTAAGCCTACATTTCTGAAAAAGACTTAGTGATTCAAGGAGAAACAGTTCCCATTTCCTATTTTGTTTCCTTAAAGCATTTTGTTGATGGTTGATTTACAAGTAGGACTCACATTCACCTACTGCACTATTACTTTCCTTATAGTTGTATATATTCACTTGCTAGCTTCTGTAACATTAGTTCTCAATTATTTACCAGTTTTCTGCAAAGTTTATGTTTGCCAAAATGTAATAATTTTACTACCAAATTTAAGTAGATTACTATGGGGTGTGTCCATTAGCAGAGTGCTAATGGAATACAATAGTTCCTGTGGCCTACAGCCATGGACTGCCTAGCTCTGATTTTAGTCTTGTGTTTTGATTTATAATGTGTTTTGGCTCATAATGAAAATGCACAGTTACTTTTCCAGGTTACCTTGCATAGTAAATAAATGAACAATAGCTTATTCTTGCTCTTTGAATGCCTGGTTTGCAATTTAGATGCATTGCCAGTTTCTGCAGAAATATCTTTTACATAAATGAACATGTAAACACTTTAATTAAATATAATTGCTGAAGATTCCATTTCAATATATACATTCTGGTACACTCTGATTCCTCCAAATCAATCATGTTTTGAAGTAGAATTTTGTGTCTACAAATATGTATGTAGTTATGTAAGGGTTGTAAGGTCTCTTCTAATATTCATTACAGCAAACAAGGTTGCCAACATTCTAGCTGGGGAGAATTCTCCATCCTCCATTGGTGAACTCTTACTTTAAGAAGTTTCTTTTGGTCATACACTGAAAAAAGTCTAATTATCCATGAAGTTGGTCATTCTGGAAACAGGATATCCAACAGGTCTCCTCATGTTCTTATCATTTGGTCAAAATTTTAGACAGCCAAGAATAAATCTTTTGTTGTTGTTGTGAATGTGACAGCTCCATCTCACAACAAATATCCCCCTTTACACAGAGGGGGGTGGGGAGAGGGAGAGCGAGGGACAGATTCTTAAAATCTATTTTCTTAGCTTTTTAGCTGTGAGTATACAGGTTGCTTTTCTTTTCTATGATGCTTTCCCAATTTAAAAAACTGGTTTCCAATGCAAAAATATATTTTATTTGCCCATAATTTATCACTGCAAATATTACAACTGTATTTTTATAGGAGAACTGTATATGTATTCTGGCCCCCAGAATAGCGATGTACATGAATTTGCATAAGTATATCCTAATTCTGGACAAATGTATAATATTTTCACAGTTGAGGATTATTTTGAGTTATGTAGCTCTATAAAAATGCAATCTTATTTATATTCTGATTATTAAGAGGAGCTGTAAAACTAAGCATTAGCTGTTACTAATTTTTTCTAAAAGATAAAGATGAATGGAAAAAACAGCTTTTCATCCATGGATTGATTATAGTACAAATTGCTTATTGTTTATGCAGTCTTATTGATAATTTTTTTCTTTATTTCACGCTGACTTTCTTTCTTTCTTTTTTAAATGGATCAAAAACATGGCTCAAGGAACAATTAAGTCATATCTTTCTGGATAATCAGAAGCATGCAATGGGATTATAATTAGATGAATGAAACCTACTCCTTGCATGTCTAATGAGAAATATTATCCATAGGTTATTTGAGACACATAATCCATTTTAAAGCCTTAATAACAATTGTAGATTTTTACATAACTGATAAGCCGTGTCTATTCAGAAGTTAGCCCCCAAATAATAACACTCCTAGGTATATAGGTTTAAGATTGAAGCCTAAAATATCTGTCCTGAATGATATGTTGCCTAGAATAACAATTTTATTTTCAACATTGTTATAAATAGTTCTCAGTTCATGCATCTTGCATTCCCTATCAGCACACTGAATAATTATTCTAATTTGAATATATACGTACTTATTACTCTCAGCCTTCAGTCTGTTGAATGGGATCTATCAGAATACTGAGGTGACTGAGGTTTCTATCTCAATAAAATAAAGAAAGCTTTCCATTAATTGGCTGCTTAGGGAACTGAAAGCTAGCCTAGAAAGGTTAGTGGTTTCCACCAGTCTTGCTTGCCAAATATTCTTAGCTTTCAAAGCTTTGAGTAAGGATAGAACTTTAAACAGTCCTTGCAAAAGATACAAGAGGGGAAGACAGGAGACAAAAGAAAATTGGATACTGTGATTTGTCTAAGATGATACATCTTAATCTCTCTCCAACTTTCTGGAACATTATACCCTTCATTTCAAGGGAATGGATGAAAAATTGTAACCAACGTATGAAAACTAAATTGTGAATTTACTGGGTGTGCAAGCATAGAGAGTCCATACTGTTCACTGAAGGATATTTCAAGTGGAGCTGCCTGCAGAATCTCTGCTTCTGTACTGTATCTATAATCAAGCATATGTTACAAAATCATTAAAAGCCCCTGATATTTTTCCTCTCCTTTTAATGAAACAGACATGTAAAGGAATTAAATATATCAACATCAATTTCTCCCTTTTTCCACATTGCAGAGCCTGTATTTTATTTGTTTTTGTGATTCTTCCCATTATATAAAGTGTGATTATATTCTCAAAATCTGGAAAGTAGCCATTACTGTGGGCTAGTTCTCCTGACTGCTGGCTGCCTGCAATTTGGCAGTTCAAATCTCACCAAGCTCTCATGGTTGACCCATCCTTCCATCCTTCCGAGGTGGGTAAAATGAGGACCCAAATTGTTGGGGGCAATATGCTGACTCTGTAAATTGCTTAGATAGGGCTGTAAAGCACTGTAAAGCAGTATATAAGTCTACGTGCTATTACTATTGCTATAAAAGCATTATGTGGTACAGTGGAATTCGGTCAGTAGTCCAACACTATCTTGTCTTGTCTTTTACCTAAACACTCTTTCTTGTTTGGCTCTTCACTGTTGTATTGCAGTAATAAAGATTATGTAAGACATCAAAACAGACCAAGAGCCTTTCACAACAATTTTCATATAAAATGTAGGTTTCCCCTCAAGCTCACAGCCTATGGAGGAATTTGCTTTATTCTGTTTAATAATGTTTTTTTAAAAAAAGAAAAAGAAAATAATACCATTTTTCCTGAAGCATATTCACTGCATACATCCTTCCCTTTTTTAATTTTATGTTTAATACAGGAACACAGGAACAATAAATCTAGATCAGAGATGTTAAAACATTATCTTCAATGCACCTGTCTTCAACATTTTATAATGTTGGAATCTTTACCAATCTACTTCTTCAGCTTTAACTGGGAATGTTAGAAGAAATCTATGTAACTACCATTCTCATGGGATGTATAAAAAAAAGAGTCCAGATGTTCACCAGGTGAATGCCTAGTTTTGTTTCACTGACTTCTACAGTACCATGCAAAACAGAGCTACGGGGAATGTGGTTGCTATTTCCTGAACTAATGAGATGTCCCCAGTGAACCAATTTTAAAAGAAATAAAGCATAAATGTGATATTCTCCAAATAACCTCTCCAAATAACAGCCTTGGAATAAAGCTAGCAGAAAACCTTTGGAGCAAGCAGGATACAAAGTTAAAAAAAAAAGTTTTGACCTAGTTATCTTATCTTTGCTTCACTCATTCTGTCTAAATATTTCAGTAAGTAAAACAAATGAATTTAATTAACAAGAAGCTTAGGATATGCTGGAACTGATTTTGTTTCCGTATCAAGGGGGAAAAAATGATGGGATTACTTAAAAGCATACATATTACCTGGTAGTGTAAAGACAAAATTTCTCACAGAGGACTAAGCTATATTCTGCTTAAATTGAAAACTAACTAAAAATGCACTGCAAATAGCATTACCTTACTGCATTTCTCTTCCTAATGATGCATGCTATGGTTATGCTGCCAATGAAAGCAGAAAAGAAAAAAGAAAAGAAAATGTAGCACTCTTTTATATAAGTCTTGTGAGCAAAAATTGTTGTTATGGATCCTTTTCTTTCACTAGGGCACTTCTGGAGTAGAGTAATGGTAATGTTTGCTATCTAGGGGATGGGGTGGGAAAGTCATAATCATGCTATTAATGTTCAAATACTGATAACCTGTTAGAGTTGCAAGAAAACATTCTAATAATTTTAAATAAGGTTACCAAATCATGTGGAATTTAATTGCTCAGTGACAAGAGTTGTTATGGCCCATAGGTGTAGATTGTTGACAGTTACGAAAGTAATCTTCTCTAGTGGACAGGGTTTTTTTTAAAAAAACAAGAAGGATGTCTTTCCAAATGAACAAGAGCTAAAAAGGCCAACAAAATTAGCTCTGGCCACAGACTTTCTGCCTTAGGAACTCAGAAAACAATCTGAGAACAAAAAAACAGCTGAGGGTGCAACATTGGTGATATTGACAAACCAGTGGAGCAGATCGCTTTCTGTTCTCATGAGCTTTTCATTACTCCAGAGTGCTTTGATTGGTGGCCAATGGTGGCTTCATTTCAAGGATTATTCCCCATCTGACAATACACAAATTCAAGATCACACACACACACACACACACGCACACCAATCATAGCATTTTATGTCACTTTTCTTATCCTAATTTATTGCTTGCAGAGCACCAAAGAACAGAAAAATAAGAACCAGATCTCCATGGATGTAGAACAGGACAGGACAGGACAGGACAGGACAGGACAGGACAGGACAGGACAGGACAGGCTTCATTTGGCCAAGTGTGTTTAGACACACAAGGAATTTGTCTCCTGTGCAGAAGTTCTCACTGTACGTGCAAAGCAACAGGGTAATAATAATCATAATAATGATACCAATAAAAGAGGGTAATAGAGAAGATGAGAAGGATAATAATAATAATAATACAGCCATGCAATATGGGTGAATATACTTAGGCATAAGAATGCACGAGGGGAAAGCTGTCTCTGTGTCTAGTTGTTTTAGTAAGCAATGCCCTGTAGTGGCATCATGAGGGGAGGAGTTGAAACAGACCATGTCCAAGATGGGAGGGGTCTATAGTTATCAGTTTAGAGTGAAGAGTTTCTGGAATGATGGTATTGAATGTCGAGCTGAAGTCTACAAAAAGGAACCATGCATAGGTCCTAAAACCAGTCTTTAAAACTTAGTATATCCACTTCCATCACAAGCTGGTGCAAAAGCTTTTCTCACAATCTACTGTAAATACTATCAAATCCAATTAAAAATATAATGGTCTTTATAGAGCTAATAACTCAGTATTACTAATTCTACTGCATGCCTTCTTCTAAATCTTGCTGAAAGGCAAACAACATTGGTAGCATAAAGTGAACTTGTGAAAGCTTTCGCCTGCTGTGTCTGTCCCCATTTTATACACCTGCTGGTTTCTACTATTGACCTTTTTGTGGTGAACTGAATATGAATCATGCTCTACATGAATATAAATCAATGCTTATAGGGCTTGACTAAAAACTTGGCATAATGACAATAGTGTGAGAAGAGGATAAATTAATTTCCAGGAAAAAAAGACATTTATTATCACACCTATCTTGATTATAAGAACACATTGCCATAAAAGAATAATAAGCAAGTTATGCATCGATCAAGTGCATCTATTTCTATTGGCTTAAATGAGAAAAATATTGTCATATAGATGTTACAACTGAAAATAGATGGTGATCTGAGTATAGATCAGACATTTATTTGAGAGCTGGTATTGTTGTTTAACAATAAAAACCTCTAAACTCCACAGATTTCAAATGACATCATTTGAAACTTATTCTCAGGCTTCACCCTACAAGGAGAAATGCACCATTATGGCTCTGTCTGTGGTTGGAGAACTAGAAGTAAAACCCTTGTACTTCTGTTGACTGGAAAAATGATAAAACCGTGCACCGCTGAACTTTGGAAAAGAGTCATAGGAAAAAATAGAAGCACAGGGACAGAACAAATGAAAGAAAATATTTTCAGTTTTCAATCAACAACTTTCTCTGTATCACGAAGAATTATAACTATGTGTTATTATAGGTGTATTATAAAGTAGGTGTAGAAGAAACAGGCTAGTAAGATTTTTTAAAAATGTTAATTCCCCTGCACATGTGTGCATTTTGAGGCTTTAATTTTGTATGTGTTTTATATATCAGGGGCGGGTTTCAAAACCCATCACTACTGGTTTGCTCATGGGTGTGCACATGTGCAATGCTTCTGCACATGTGCAGAAGCATCCAGGAGGGTGGCAGGAGCCTCCCACTGCCGCCACTACCGGTTCACCCAATCCGGGGTGAACCAGTAGCAACCCACCACTGACATGTTTGATATCATGTTTTTAATGGCTCTGTAAGAACTAACTTCACACTTAGTGAGAGATTAAAGTTCTTGAACCTGAATAGGATCTAATGTTAAGTAGTATATGTAACCATGTGTAAAGTTTATTTACCGTCCCCTCCTTCTCCTGAATCTTGCTGTGCTAGAGAACTTTATAGCTCTCTTGCAGGTTAATATCGATTAACAATGCAAAAATGCTCCAAGATTTGGCACAACTTTACAATAATTCAGACTGCTATAATGTCAAAGCATTGCACTGAAAAATGAAGCCCAATAGGTATAGGAAAGAGAGAAATTGTAGTAATTTAATGGAAACTCTTCTAACAGAATGGCTATACATTTGAATTATTCACAAATAAAGGGCACTTCTATATTAAAATAGAAGTACTTTGTGTTACTTTGGAAAAGTAACACATTTCCTTTTGTCAGTTTTTGTTAGCTTTAATTTCCTGTGTTCTGGATGTTATAAGTAAAATTGCCAGTTGCTTTCCAAAAACAGAAAAGCATACTGTGCTTATTTGCAATGAAAGCTATTAAACTAGTGATCTTGGTTCTGTGGGTTTGTCAGTGGGTGTGTGAGCATTGATAGTGCGCAAAAAAATTCTATACTGAAGGTCAGAAAGCAAATATAGCAAAAGGCTATATTGTAATCTCAAGGCATACATAAAATTTCTACATAGATAGCTATTGTATTTCTGGCATCTTAGTAATATTTGAGCATATGAAATTAAATTCTAGTGTTAACAAGGAATAAAATACAAGGGTAGTCTCTGTTAAATGGATACAACAGCTGAAATAGATAATATTTGAATTATAATCAAAATTATAATTCATTTTCTCTACAATGCTGAAGATAGGACCAGAAATTGCATCTTACAGAGTGACAGCAATGTATTCAATTACTGCTACCAACATGAACTGTCTTGTATCGGATAAGCAAGAACTATCTAAGATTAAGGTGCCCCATCCAGACGTGGTTTGACTCCAAGTGTCAAGAAGTTAGGAAAGAATTGGTTATCCAGATTTACATTCCATCCATGAACTTTTATTGCTGGAAAAAAAACCAGTGCAAACAAATTTGTAGAAATACAAATTTGTATTTCTACAAATTCAGGAGGAAAAGATATTTTTTTTAGGGCTTCTGGAAACAATGGCAACATTACAAGTAATAAGCCAGCCTTATTTTGGTACTTCAAAGCTTCTTATTTAATTATCAGTCTCCTTTCATCATCCTGTCTTCTACTGGCAACAGCATTGAAACATTACTTTAAGGTTCTTATTGCAAACAATTATACCTGGAGTAGATGTGGAGTCCAACAATTTAAGCCTGGTAGAATCTCAGGCAATCCTGATGTTCTATATAGTAATCTAGAATGGTAGGTTGCATATATCAGATATGTTATGCAAATATCAAGAACTGGGATATAGTTATTCTAGTGAAGAGAGAGGGAGAGGGAGAGGGAGAGGAGGAAAGAGAGGGAGATCTTGTAACTACTGGACCATCAGATTCTTGAAGATAGTAAGCAAGTTTTATGCTAAGTGTTGATTTAATCAACTGTCACATTCTAGAACACAAGCAAGTAGATTTCAGAACTGGAGGCTCAATTTTTGATTCTGCCTTATCTGGCCAAGATAGGTTTCATATTGCACACTGTATTTATTGGTGTCACTGTATTTATTGGTGTCAGGTCAACACCAGGACAAAGTTCTGAGGCAAATTCAAAAATAACACAATAGATAGATGGTTGTTTCTACTAATATAGGTATTCCATCAAAATCTAAAATAAAGGTTCACTGTTGTATCATTGTAGTAAAGAACAAAGGTTAAAGGAGAATAAGGCACGGATGCATCTTGTTTCCTCTGTTGTTTGCTTTGTACGCCAATTATCTTGTGACCAAAATAAATAATTCAGAGCATCCATCCCCAGAATTAGCCAATAAGCACATTACCATTTTACTATATCCAAATGATGCAGAACTCCTATTGCAAGCACCAAGTGAATTTAAACAAGTTCTAGTGCTTAACCACTTATTATTCAAAGGAAGCATATGTAATCAATTATATTGAAGCTAATTTTTGCAAGCAACCTACAGAACATGCCTAGTAGTCAAAGAGTCAAACAGAAGAACAAGTTAAAATTTTTAATACTTGGCCATAGTTTGTTGTATTTCAAGCAAACTCACACTGCATCAAAATGATGTAGCCCAAAATGTGCAAAAATTAGTGGCAGCAACATAAACCGTTCACCTTGCCAGAGGGTACATTATTTCAGTAATGCTAAAATTACTCCTATTTGGCTAAGATATATCCACCACCTTTATTTTGGCACCATATCTCTCCTTGGACCAGGGGTGTCAAACTCGTGGCCTGCAGGCCAGATGGTTCATGTGCTGGCCACGCCCACCCTGGTTTAGTGAAGGGGGAAAGTTGCAATACGTCATGTGATGACGTGTCATCACAAGTTTAACACCCCTGCCTTGGACTTCCTGGAAAGGGTGCAATCTCAATTCTTAAGGAGTATATTTTACATGGCTCCACCAGCTCAAGTAGGGATGCTATGCAGCAAGGAAGATGGTATCACAGGATCAAATCTAACTGCTCCAGAGAGTCCATCTCCAACCACAGGGTCTTGCATCAGATTGTTAGCATAACAGAGTCTCTGAAAGTTGTTAAGTCTCCCCAGCTAAAAGCTGTTTTTTTTTCCAAAAGATCTAAGTTATTTGATTATAGTAATCAGCGTAGAAAACTTTAACACTGTAGGTGCTCAAAAGAGGTGATTTTGATAATAGGTTGTGCCTGTGCAACTACTGCACTCAAGCAATGCAGTAGAGACTTGGAAAGCAGATGGAATCAATCTGCCCTACCCACAAATACATGTCGAGCCTCTTTTTCAGCCTGGCCAGATATTTAAATCTAATCACCATTCCCAAACCTTAAAGAGCGTAACATTAGCAGGTGTCAATGCCCTCTTAGCAGCTGTTCTTAAGGGCAAATATAGTCCCTTACATGCTCAGATTGTGCCATTGTAGAAAAGGGCCATTGAATCTATAGTCTATGTTCTGTTACACTGCACCTCCTTAGGGCTACAAGGGCCAATTTTGTAACTCCCTACTGATGAAGAGCCAAAATAGTTCCAGCTTATTTTAAATATAGCTGTGCCTGTCAGGCCAGTATGATTCCATTTCCTTGGTGTAGTAATAGATTGTTACACTGTTTGTAAAATCCAACACACTTTAATCACCTTAATGATATCTTTTAAAGTACTTTTACTTGAAACAGAAGCTATTTGTTTACTTTATTAACTTGCAGAATTTTGGTCAGTGACCATACTAAATAATTAATTAGCTAACTAGCAAAAGATGTGCAGCATTTGCTATTCTCAAAGATGATCCATAGTGCTTCTTTTATTCCAACCCAAGACTGATTGGGTTGGAATAAAGACACACAAATGAGAAATGAGTCATCTTCTCCTTATAAAGTTGCTTTATAGATCAATTAACTAAATGCAGTCAATTAATCCAATGCTATCTTCTACAACAATCAGTGCCTTTCTCTACGGAGCCATCTTCCAAGTTACTTGTTCGAGATGCTTTTAGTAAGAAATTGCTGAGGCTGAACTGGGTGCATCTGAATACATATGTGCTCTTTCCCTAAGCCATGACTATTCCATTATAATAAAATATATTTTCTTCTTCTCCTAGAAGAAAGGGAAACAAACCAAAGCCATATGGTGTTGTAGGATGCCAATTCAGAGAATTGGTTCAGAACGAAGAACCTGTGGCCCTCCAGATGGTATTGAACTACACCTTCCAGCTTTCCATATCAAAAACAGTGAGGGCTGGAGTTGTTGCAAGTCATATTTCAGCACCATCTGGAAGGACACTGCATTAAAACATGGTTGGAGTTACACAAATCAGATGTGTGCTCATGGGCTATGATTTTCCTTTCCTTTTCTGTTTAGTGGCAAATTGTAGCTTTCTGTGGTATTCAGACTCAGCAAAGAACAGCTTCAGCTGGATCATAGTTTCAGGGCTAATGAAGAATTACACAATCTAAATGACCCATGGCAAACAAAGGTTTTCACACAGTTAACAGTGAGATGAAAAATTAGAATGTCAAATCAGTGTGGAGCACTGTACTATGGTGTATAACACCCAACATTGGAAGCCATGGTGGCACAGTGGTTAGAATGCAGTATTGCAGGCTAACTGTGCCCACTGCCAGGAGTTCAATCTTGAGCGGCTCGATCTTGACTCTGAAGTTGGGAAAATGAGGACCCAAATTGTTGGGGGTAATATGCTGACTCTCTAAACCACTTAGAGAGGTACTTTGAAGTACTGTGAAGCAGTATATAAGTCTAAGTGCTATTGCTAATACAAATAAATAAATCTGCTTTCCATCAAGTTAAACTATTTGCCCATCAGATCTAACATTGTCAGTTCTGAGTGCCAGTGAGGGCATACGGATGTCATTTGGACTGGAGAAGTGTGGCCAATAGTAGTCAAGAGAGGAAACAATTAAAACTGATGAGATGGAACCTCTCTGCCATCTAGCAGACATACAGACTGGCTACAAGTACCTTGGTATCCCACAGTCACATGGCAACCATGATGAGGAAGCAAGGAAGACAGCAACATCCAAGTACCACCAAAGGTTTAGACAGGTCCTGAAGAGCCAACTCAATAGGAAGAACAAGGTCCATGCCATGTATGCCCTGCCAGTCATCAAATATCCATGGCCAAAGCAGGTCATGGAAGCAGCCAGTGTGAAGATTTGGAAACTCCTCACAATATATGGAGATTTCTGCTCCAAGTCCAACACCCAGAAACTATACACCAGCCAGAAAGAGGATAGTTGGGGTCTGGTGAGTATCAAAGCCACTGTCCTGGATGATACCCAGAGTATCCAGGAATACATCAATAAAATAGTACTCAAAAATGAGCTGCTGAGAGAATGCTGAGGTGAGGCAGAAACATACATGGGAGGAAGATCAAACAGGAGAACAGCCATGGCAAGACAAGATCCTGCATGGGATGTATCTAGAGTGGAGTGGAGTGGAGTGGATTTGTCTCTGGTGCATAAGCTCTCAGTGAATATGCAAACAAGTGATAAATCATGATCAGAATCATAAAATACAATCATCATAAATCATAAGATACAACTCTCGGTGACAGTCATAGAATACTAAATAAACAACATAAATCATAATAGGATACTAATAAAAGCAATCAACATAAATCATAAGATACAAAGATATCTGCCTTGTATATCATTGACAGATGATCTGTTATGTGTATCATTGACAGTTAGCTGAGGTGGCAGTCATTGAGAAATCTTACCAGTGGTTGGAAAGGATTGAACAAAAAGACAGCACTGAGGCACTGATAGTAGCACAAAAGCAGGCATCAAGCACCAGAACCATAGAAGCAGGATTCTATCCCACTAGACAGGACTCAAGGGGTAAAATATGAGAGAGGTCAGACAGAGAGAGGCCAACACACAGTGGCAGGGTGTAAGATGCAGGCAGGAATAGCACACACTGAACGGCACAACCAAGTAGCTGGCATTTACAGGAACATCTGCACAGCATATAGGCTCCTAAATTCAAATGGGAGATGCCACAGAAAGTTGTGGAGAATAACAGAGCTAAGATCCTGTGGGACTTCCATGTCCAGAGGTACAGGCAGATACTGACTGTCAACCAGACATTGTGGTAGTAGACAAGAAGCAGAAGATAGTGGTGGTGCTAGATGTGGCTGTGCCAAGTGATAGCAACATCAAGGAGTATGATAAGCTGGAAAAGTACCAGGGCCTAAAGGAGGAACTAAAGACAATGTGGAAAGTAAAGGCCAAAGTGGTTCAATAGTGAGACGAGCACTCAGGGCTCTGATTTCTAAACTGGAAGAGCCATTGTGACCCGAGGAACGATAACAGAACTACCTATATAGAAGACTGTAGTGTTAAGAACAGTTAAGATGCTATGCAGAACTCTCAGACTCCCAAACCTCTGGTAAAGGAGCTGAAAGTGAGGAGGACAGATACCATCTATAGAGGTGAGAAGAGAATTTTTTATATATAGCAAGCTGTTTTCAGTCAAGTTAAACTAGTTGCCCATCTGATTTAATATTATCTGTTCTGAGTGCCAGTACCGGTAGCTTTCCAAAAGCTCATGTCAAAGTTTTCAGCTGTTTCCTGTTATTTTTAACTGATGGTTCTTCAGATTAAACAAAATATTAACTACTGCTAAAAGCATAATTTTGTCCATGAGCTGTGCTGTATACTCAATTCTTCTGTTTCAAATCTAGCCTAGTCTTCAAAATTGCACAGAGAGCCCCACTGAGTAGCTACTTTCAGTTCCTTCTGCTTTAAAACCTGACATTCAGTCAAAGATTAGAAAGGGTCCACCCATCCAGTAGGGGATAAACCATGTCCAATCACAGCCTCAGCAGAAAGGATCAGCCACGCAATCCAATACTAATTCTCTTTATTCTATAAAGGCAATCAAGATACTCATTATGAAGAAATCAGTAAGCTTATATGCAGTAAGTGTCCAAGAATTTAATTATGTTTAATGTTCTGTAATTTTTGTTCAGCTAATAAAATAGTGTGTTTATTTCTTTAAAAATAATAAGTTGATAATGGCGTGTAGTTAATTAGTTGAAAATTTTAATAGGCTTTTGCTAGTTTCATGAGTGGCCATTTCTTAAAGCTTCATTTGCTTCTATGTAACCAAGCTATTTCTTAGCTAAATCATTAAATATCTCCTGGAAATATTCCAGGCAGTATAAGTATATTGTCCTGCTTATCTAGGAAGATAGATATATAGATAACTCACTATCTGGTCTATTTGAATTCCTCAGTATAAATTGATTGATGCTGTTTTTAAACAAGCATTTTATGCATATGAGAATGTTTTTATACAGTTTTCTCTAACTATTTTGTGTCTGTGTGTATATAAAAATAATATGCAGGTTTTGAGATAAGAACTGCATCTGAAAACCTAGGACATTTTCAGATTGCTATCACTAATGAGTCATTACTAACATTACTATTTTCTCAGCTGTATTGTAATCCAAGAAATGCTAAGGAAAGCAAACAAATTGATTGTATATTAAATTGAACTACATGATTCACATCAATATCCCAGTGACTTCTTTATATGCAGCAGTAAAGCATTTTATATTATTCTATATTATGTAGCTTTTCAATACATTTTCATATTATTATCTATCTGCTTAGTTGATTTCCCTGTTTTTTATTTGGTTATATTTCTAGTTAACCCATTTTATCCCCAGTGCTGTGTAAGCACTCCTGACAATACAAGGCTACCTGCTGTTGAATAATCAGACAGGTACTCTCCTAAACAGTGATTAATTTGTGATAGAGCATTTCCATGTCCATCTTTGGCAAGATCTTGAAGGGTAAGGACATCTTGAGGGCAACAAAGTTCAGAGCAGACAGACCTACTCTTTCAAGTAGTGATGTATAGCTGTGACAATTGGCTACTGAAAAAGAGGGGGAGAATTATAGATTTGGAAATAGTTCCTAGGAGGGCTGTGGGCTACAAGATCTAATCAATCTGCCCAAGTCCAAATGAATGCTGACTCCTCCGTTGAGATGATAAGGAAGCAAAAATTCACATACTTGGAGCATGTGATATACTGTAAGTGGATGGGCTAGGGAAAAAATATTCTTGGTAGAGTTGAAAGAAATGGAAAGAGGGGCGATATCAGAAAAATTGGATTGAGGAGATCAAAGAGATTACAGGAACAATCTCAAAGCACTATAGGCTAATGCTATATAAAGGTTGAGATGTAAGCAGTTGTCTATGCAGTCAGTTGAAAATGAGGCTGACTCAACTGAATTTAAGTAATAAGTAATCTCTCTGGCATGTTTTCTTTTATCAACCCAACCTTCATTTCTAGGATATATGGTCAAATATATATAATTATACAGAGGGAATTTTCTTACCAGTAAACAACTACTTGAGCTTTACTGTATTTAATTTGAAGTGCCAAAGAATTGAATATTTAATTTTGTGGTATGTAACATATATACACAACCAATAAATTATTACCTCTCTTACAGATTATCATTGAGTCAAGGCTGCCTTATTGGAGGAGGCGATATAAAAATAATAAGCACTTAAATAATTACAGGGGTTGGTAAAGTTTGAGCTGAGTACTCTCATTTACTATTGGACAACATGGTCATCTAGTCATAAATGTAACATCCTTTCTATATGGACCAAAGATTTTGTTAACAGTTTGTTTTTTAAAATATGACAGCAGAATATATACTTTTGCCAAAAATAAAAATTCCAAAGAGGCCTCACAAAGGATAGCATTATGTGTGGTCTGGAAAACTAGGAAGAGTCTCTTCTGAAATGCTTCTCATATCCTTTTGCTTACAAGGGCCATGATACCTTTTACAAGTTGCTTATCCAGTCTGTGGTTCTTCCTTCTGTCTCCCAAGGTCATTCCCACATACCATTCCCACCTCCTTAGTACATAGCCAGATGTATGGCAGAAACAGCCACAGAAACCAGAGTAGGATAGAACTATGGGCCTTAACAAGTAAGAGATCAGGATATAAGCAACTGATCTAGCCAAAGGTGAGGCAGAAAGTACCTGGGAAGTACATTATATCAGTCAGAATAAAAAATACCAAAAACATGAAATGTATTTAGAAGCTATTAAGCATAATTTTTTCTCTTTTTAAAGTATGTGTTTCTCTGTGTTCTTTCATAGGAGGTTCTCTGCTTTCTTCATATTAAAGGTCCAAGATATACTGCAAAGAAAATGTAAATCGTAGGGAATGTGGAACCAGTTGGATCCTTATTGAGTGAATGAGGGACGTAGGAAACTAAACTGCACAGCTTCATTCCTCAAATGAAATTTAGTGGAATCAACAACAATGTGAAACTAAACTGTAAGCAAAAACAGTTTTCTAGACATTTTGCAATCTTATCCCCTGTAATGAAATTTTCATTGTTTGCTGACCAGATAATATAGCCAAGCTGTTTCTTATTTAGTGTTTTATCTGCACTAGGCTGGTAGTTTCTTACAAATATTTTATGTGCTTGCTGTCAGCTCCTACAACTCAGCCAATCTCATACTGTTAGATGTATTTAGTTTAATGAGGTAATGGGCCATTGCCAATTAACATTAAGTCATGGCAAAAATGAGTAATATCCTGATTTGTTTAAACAGAAAGACAGTTGAAGCCCAGTGGGTCTATTGGAACAGACTTTTGTAAACAATTTCTAAGCTGAACCTATTCATACTTGAGATTTATAGTAACAGCCAGTCATCACTGTGGTTATATAGGGCCTGTCTGCATCCATGATATACCACCATAGTGGCGGCTGGATGATACTATAAATTGCTAGTGTGGATTGCCTAAAGGCTTAAAACTGAAGTTATTCCAGAAGAAGCAAGTCATATTTTAAGATTTATAAATATATTGTTAATATAAGGGTATGATGATTGAAATAAATCTTTTAACAATGCATTAATCCTTCAGATTTCAAAATTAAGACATTTCATGAATTTCTTAATAAACATGACATCTTCGGCTTTGATAGATCAGTATCCTCCATTGACTGGTTGGTCTAAGTATATTCCTTAGGAGTCATGAGTAAAGCAAGATATATTGTTAGATCTGTTTAATGATAAGCTATTTTTTTATAAAGCATAACCTTCTGATGCAGAACTAGTTAAACGAAATGTAAAAAGTTGTTTGTATTTTAAATCATCTGTAAATGAACATAAATAATGCATTTTAGTTGGAGGAGAAAATCATATACCAGTAAAATGTAATTTATTACTTTGGTTAGCTTCTCAATAATGTGTTGTTCATCACAAAACAGCACAAAGAACTCCTCTCCTAGAGCCATCGTACATGTGCTGGCAATTATTTCAATATACAGAAAACTCTGTCTCAGAAAGTACCCACGATTTGGAATTAGAACAAAAACACCTTAAATATGTATGTGTGAGCTGATGCTTGATTTTCAAAAAGAGACTTGTTGGAGTTCAAGGCTTCTTGTAGCCTAAGGCTCCTATTTGCAAATGTATGTGGATTGGTTGCAGTTATTCAGCTGAGAGCAAAATGTAAAAGCAGGCAACATCTACAGGGAAATGATCTCTTCTCTGATATTATTTTCTCTATTCCAGAACTGAGCTCTGGCACTAAAATAGATTGCAAGATTTAATCTTGGTGAACCTTGGCACCGATCAGCTCAATTCAGAGATATCTGCAAATGAAGTGGCTTAAAGATTCTAATCCCAGTTTGATGAAGGCCACCATGGACAACATGTTTCCCAGGTTTGGTTAAAGAATGGTTTACCCTAAAGCACTGCATTGCATTCGGATTTTGGATTCATGAGATCCAAAGCAATACAAGTTCAAATACACAGCCAATAGGTACCCATATTAATTTCCCCCCTTTTCTGTCTTTCTTAGATTTATATCCCACATTTTATTCAGCAGCATGAGGCAGTGTACATAGCACTAAAAACTGCTTTCAGTTTCCCCACAAGGACCATATCCCCTCTTTTGGTCGTACAGTGTTGGTCCATACTGTTTCTCATTTAAAACAAGTTTTATTGAACATTTTCAACATTAAAAAACAAAACACAAATTTTCAGTCATTACATCATTTTCATATCAATGTCAATATCATCCATAACATTCAAATTTACATAAGTTCTATTTCTATGGTTCCCTATCCTATGTTATACAGTTATTTGAATTATAGTAGTATTTATCTATAGATACAATACATTTTTATTATCATCAATATTATTTAATTCTTATACAATAATTTTACTCCTATTCTCTAGCCATATATACCATCTACTCCAACCTTGATAATACTCTGATTCCTCTCTCTCTTTCAATTCCATCGTCAACCTATCCATCTCTGCACACTCATATATCTTTCTTATTATCATTGCCTCTGAAGGAATATTCGTCTGTTTCCAATTTTGTGCAAAAATGATTCTGGTTGCCGTTAGTATGTGTAATATTATATATTGAAGTTTCTTTGCCATTTTCCCATCTCAGATGCCCAATAAAAATAGTTTTGGCTTCAACTCAATCTTTTGTTCAGTAATTTCTTCCAACTATTCCCTTATTTTATGCCAATATTTTCTGGCTTTGGGGCAGGTCCACCATATGTGGTAGAAAGTTCCCTGTTTATAACTACATCTCCAGCATTCAGGTGAGCGGTTTGGAAACATATTGGCCAATCTTGCTGGGGGTAAATGCCAATGATAGAACATCTTATAGAGGTTTTTCTTATAGGCTGCTGACATCGTAAATTTATAA
The DNA here is from genome assembly GCA_032468215.1 of Stegonotus admiraltiensis. Classification (NCBI taxonomy): domain Eukaryota; kingdom Metazoa; phylum Chordata; class Lepidosauria; order Squamata; family Colubridae; genus Stegonotus; species Stegonotus admiraltiensis. The sequence continues at coordinate 14,561 of JANHZT010003288.1, read as the reverse complement.
TTTCTCTCCCATAATTTGTCCCAATGGTCTAATTCAATACTATGCCCAAAATTTCTAGCCCAACTTATCATTGTTTCCTTCACAGTTTCTTCTTCCATTTTAAATCTTAGGAAGAAGTTGTATGCTTTTGTAATCATTTTCCCCCCTGTCCCTAGCAATATTTTATCCAATTCCAATTGTTTTCCATAGATACCATACTGTTCCAAATCTTTTTTATACCTTGTCCTAATTTGGAGATAGGGCCACCAATCAATCTTTATTCCTTGATTTCTTAGTTCCTGATCAGATTTTAATTCTCCTTGTTCATCCAATAATTCTATGTATCTCACCACCTTATTTAAATCTAATTGGGTAAATATTGCCTCCATTGTTGAGGTCCATACTGTTTCTAATTCAGTTACTCATTAGGCTATAACTGCACAAAGTGCAATCTATGCATCTAGTATAATGTGTCAGTCTGACCATCAGCCATTGTGTATCCTTGTGCCAGTCATTCTGTCTCAGTGAAAATGGTCTTCAGAACATTGATTTTGTAATATTAGTTTCCCTAAAAAAGTACTGTATCATATTCATAATTTTATGTCACATTGCCGCACATTTTATAAAACATATTGTAAATTCTCCATTCAGGAATAATGTTAGCAGCCAGGCTTGGGGAAAGTAATATTACAAAATCACAAACTGAACTGAACGCATGTGGTTTACATGTAAAAGTGAGGACAATAAAAATGGAAGGAGATCACTTATTATCTCTTTCTATATTGAAGTCACCCCTAGTAGGATGATGAAAGAAGAAGCTATTTCAGGCCATCATTGATAGTGAGCAGTTATTTTTGCTTTGTTGGATTACAAATAAGTAGGCCTGTTTTATTGCACTAGTCTTATAAAAGATCTTTTTCTATATGACAGATTTTAAATGGAGGCTTTCCTATTCAGGCTGCAAAAATATGGGGATTACTCTTAGGTTAGTGTCCATTAACCTGCCACTGGAGAATGCTGCTTATTTAAAAACTTTCATTTACAGTGTAATATAATTGCCTGTATTTAGACATCTGCATTATTTTGAAGCATAATATATTTCTACAGAATTTGGAACAACTTTAAAAGGGTTTTGCTATGGGATTACTTATATTATTTCACATCCACTACATGTCAACATAATTGATGCACTATATAGTGCATGATATTATAAGTATAGCAGATCTTGTAACCTAATTTTTCACATCCTTGCACAGATTTTAAAAACACATTTTGATAAAAATGTCAGTTTTATCCACTGACATTTCCAAAACAATTCTACAAACATAAAATTACCCAACCAATACTGACTATCCTAAATCTTCCTAATGTCTAATTTATTCTACCATTGAAAAGTCATGTGTTATGTGTTACGTTTGCAAGCATCATCCATAAAAATCTACCTGCATGTCTACTTAAATATGGGTTAAGGACATTTATATTTTCATAAAAGCTCAGATGGAATTTAACATTTGCCTTTTAGTTAAGTTGATGGTAACATGGACTTCTTTTGTAGATTTGACTTTTGGATATATAACTGGAAATATGCAGACAACTTTAATGAGACATAATCAATAATTCTACAATAGAAAGACAGTGATTAGTTTTTAAAAGCCTGAGGAGTTATTTTGACTTTCCTTTTTTCTTGCTCAGTATATTGAAAAGCATTATTAGTAGTGTTTCACAGGATTGCTTCAGAGTCTGTGCTTTCCGTTGCCTAATGTTTGTTATACTAGATTTATCTAAATTATTTTCTATTATTCATTCCAAAATAACAGAATAATAGAGTTGGAAGTGACTTGGAGGACTTCTAGACCAACTGCCTGCTCAAGCAGGAAACATTATACCATTTCACACAAATGGAAGTTTAATCTATTCTTAAAAACCTCCAATGTTAGATCACCCACAACTTCTGGAGGCAAGCCATTCCATTGATTAATTGTTCTAACTGTCAGGAAATTTCTCCTTAGTTCTAGGTTGCTTCTCTCCTTGATTAGTTTCCATCCATT
>JANHZT010003287.1:291476-305008 GCA_032468215.1 Stegonotus admiraltiensis | reverse complement strand
TATTGCCCCCAACAATCTAGGTCCTCATTTTACCCACCTCAGAAGGATGGAAGGCTGAGTCAACCTTGAGCCTGGTATGATATGAACTGCCAAATTGCAGTTAGCCGGCAGTCAGCAAAAGTATCCTGCAGTACTGCAATCTAACCACTGCACCACTGAGTGCATGGTAAGTATAAAAGCCCACTCACAAGGCTCCTATTAAGCCCTCTAACATTAACAGATACTATTTTTTTTCACAAATTTTGTTAGTCAGGATTATTGGTAGAGAAAATGAGTTAAATTAAGGAATCTTGGAAACTAGATTGTCATGTACATTAACCTCCCTTTTCATTTTATTCATTCAATGTATATAGCCACCTCCTCACCAAGTTCTCTGAGTAGTTAGCATTAAAACAGCAACAAATAAATAATACAATCCAATGAACTAGTAAAAATTCACCTCACACCTATAGCACCAGGCACAATAATTCCCATACACATATTGACATAATGTGATGCTTCATATTACATCATGGTTCAGTACCTGGGAAAATAGTCAGGTGTTTAGAACTATATTAAAGGCCAGGAGGGTTGGAGCCTTTCAGATATTGGAAGGATGGTGTTCCATTGTGGGCAGAGTGACAGAAATGTCATGTTTTCTGGGTTCCACATAAATAAATTGTTTAATGAGATCTGGGATCCAGAGTTTGTCAACCTGGCTGATCTTCTTGTATAGGCAAAAAATCATTGGAAATAGGCAGTCACTGAAATATCCTGATATTGCACCATGAAGTACTTTATAGATAACAACTAGCACTTTAAATTGTATCCAGAACCTATGTGACCATAACCAGTTCAGATTATACAATAGCAGTGTTATATGGGTATGCAAATATGTGTCTGCAATTACCGATACCACTGTGTTTTTGATTGTAGCTTCCATGTAGTGTATGCTGTAATAATCTAGATGAGAGTTTCTCAAAATATGAGTGACCATGAGCAGGGTGTCCAAATCAAGGAACAAATACATCTGGGACATAAGATGGATCTGTATATTTGGTTTTTCCTGATTAAATGCAGGACCTTATTTTTCTAGTTACTGAACTGCATCTTGTTGAATAAGGCCCAATGCTCAAGTCTGTCATGATAATTCTGAATCTTGAGTCTATCTTCTAGAATGTCAGCAATTTCTCCCCCAGCTTGTTGTTCTTTGCAAATTTGATGAGTTCCCCTTCAGTCCCCCCATCTGGGTAATTGATGAAGATATTGAACAGCACTGAGTTCAAGACAGAACCTCCAGGTACCCCACTGCAAGCTTCCTTCAATGTAGATGTAGTTCCATTGAGGATCACATGCTGGGCGCAGATGGTCAGCCAAATGCAAATCCATATGGTAATGGTACTATCTATCCCACATTGGTCTATTTTACCCAGAAGTCACAATATCAGTCCAAATACAATCAATGCAATGAACAAGTAATAAAAAATAAGCACAAAAATGTTAGGACATAACATACCTAGAAAAATTCAGCCAATAGGCTCATACTATTCTCTGGGGCAGTCCTAAGGGAAAAAACAGGTCTTTAAATCTTTTCAAAAAGCAGGCAGGGTGAGAACCAATCAAACTGGGATGGGTAGCAACAGAGAAGGGGCATCGCCTTGATCCTGCTATGTTCCATCGCCTAAACCTTAAGCTCAGCTTCGAGCCATTAACCATTCAACCTTAGAGTAACATGGGGGCAGAGTAACATGCCTTCTATTTTAGATGACTGGTGGAATATTTCTACAATAATATTTTTTTTTTCAACATCCTGAGAATTGCATGATTTAGAATATTGCTATAGCAGGGTTCCAGGTTAGGCTAGGAGGACAGGCCATCAGCAAGATTTGTTGTAGCCATTACCTCATATATACCTATAAACCATGCTATTTTTTTGTGATAGAAAAAAATAGTGGAAAAGGAAAAAAAATGACAAGATAAATAAATCCTATGTATGAGATAAGAAAAGAAGACAGAGCTAAAAGTAGTTTACATGAAATTGTACTTCTATCTTTCTGGCCTTACAAACCATCCTTGCTTCTACCATGTCCACTTCATATAGTTTTTGGCTATTTAAATTTCTTATTTTCTTTTTCTACAAATTCACATCATGCAGTGAATCACCTGGGGACAAGCATCCCTCAGTGAATTGCCTGGGACAAGGGGGCAGGGAAGGAGCACTGGCACTGCCAGGGAAGGAGTGCTGGTGTAGGGCCCACTGAGCATAAAAGCTGGTGGTGGATCGGCTGCAGTGGGGGCCTGTGGAGAAGTGGGTGCAGCAATCTGCCAAGTGTCAATTGTCTTAGACCTTCACAGAATATAAGCTGTTCCGAGTAAAGCTGCTTTTTGCAATTGACTGATGGTGAATTTATCAATGCCAATGGTGTTCCAGTGGTGCTCCAGTTGTTTTTGGATCACACCCAAGGCAGCTATAACTGTGGGTAGTACATTTCATTGTCTTTGCCCCAATTGTTCTATTTGTAGGTCTTTGTATTTTTATTTGTAGGTCTTTGTATATTGTTATTTTCTCCAATTCTTTCTCTTCTATTCTGTTGCCTCCAGTATTGCCATGTCCACCACCCAGATTTTTTGGTCTTTCTTATTAACAGTTGTTAATTCTGGCATGCCATGTGGCAGTTGCCTGTCTGTTGAATTTTAAACATCCAGAGTGTTTTAGCATCTTCATTTTCTATTGCTTTTTCTGTTTTATGGTACCATCAGTTCTTGCTTGAAGGCAAATGGTATAATTCATTTATTCATTGTGTTCCTTGTGTCATAGTTATTGCCAGCTAGCAACCTAAGCCAACTACCTTTGGATGATGATTATTTCTATTGCTTTTTTCCCCCCATTCAATGGCATCCAATTCTTAGAGACTGCCTGGGTATATCCCTACAATTTTATTGTCAAGGTTTTTTTTTTACAAGTGGTTTGCAATTGCTCCTTCCTAGGACTGAGAAACAATTATTCAGAGGGACCTAGTCATCCTAAACAAGGATACTGATAACAGTCAAGCCATATATTGTATGAAGATAGAAAAATAATTGTTTTTGCCACTCTTATGGCCACACTGCCACAATGTGGCTGTTATTTGTGTTTGGTTGAACTTGTTCCTAATTTTTGTCCAATGATCTTCATTCATCATCCAGAACATCTCTGTAAACCCAAGTCATCTCCTAGAGGACTAGCCCAAGGTCACCCATCTGGCTTTGTTCTAAGGGGCTAACTAAAACTCAGTTTCCTGGTTTCTAATCTGATCCTTAACAACTACATCAAACTGGCTCTCATTTCTATTGCAGCTTACCTGAATTTTCCATTTGCCTCTCTTCATAGTTCCTTTATTAATGATTATAATAAACACATATGCAGCATTTTGCTGATGATCCTAACAAAAGTGGCAGTACAACAGGACATCTTTTGAAATAGTCATACAAATCATCTAAAGAGTTGATTCACTGGACTTGCATACTTTGTGGAGCACCATTTCAAATATTTTATTGTATAGTAGCTCTAATATCAGAGATAATTAATTAGAAGCCCAAATAAGAAGATGTTACAATGTTAATGTATCCTTCAAATAAACCTTTGGGTCTTTGATCTAATCCACAATAATTCTTACTTTATTTAAATTTAGATTAGGACAAGGGAATTCTTTTATTTGTGATTCTGCTCTTATTTCAGTATTGCTATTTAGCATTCCTAAGAATCAGTAACAGGTCTTTTCCAAAAAGGAAAGGGATTTCACAAACGAATTTGAATTTATTGGCCAAATCTTAGCTGCAGGAACCTACGCCATCTTTTCAATGCTAAGCTATTCCTAACTTCCACTATCTAGATGTGATGATAAGATCATTCAATTTACCACCTATCTCAATTCATGGTATTCATTAAAATGCCCCAACATTGTTCCTTTCATTTCCACTGAAAAAGGAAACAGCCTTAGCCTCTTTTCAGAAATTAAAGAGAAATGGCTACCACTTCTTTTAAGTGCCTATTAAGGAAAGCATAACTGAAACTAAGATACGAGTGCCTTCTGGGGATGTATATATGAATCAAGCATGCAAACGGTAAATGATGACAGTCACAATAATCAGCCTTTGTGGAATAAACATCAAAGCAATTCATAATATGGGGGATCATTATGAACCTATTTCACAGAGAAGTAGAAAGACTGGTTAGTTTGAGAAAACCTTTGTTTTTACCATAGACTCATTTAAGCTTTATAGAAACATTTGCTTTTTGACAGATTGGACTGGAGTATTTAAATCATTCCTTTGTGATATATCTCTGAACTACTGTGGATAAATAAAGTCCATATGTGTGTGAGAGAGAAAGGGGGGGGAGGAGAGACACCTAATTGATTTCTCCTTAATTTTAATCCTTTTTCCATTCTTACATTGTCTTTATAGGTATGGTCATTGTAGCTTTTCTAATCTTTAGAGATTACTTTTGCATATTTTTAAGAATCCTTTCATCTTGACTCATTTAAATATTTTGGCCAATTATTGGAGCTAATGAAGATAAATTGGATTAAGATTAAATATTTAATCAGTAGAAGGTGGAGGGGCGAAAGTGTATATCATTTTCAATGAAAGGCATAAAGCTGTTTTTCGTTTGTTCCCTCTTTCCTTTTTAATATTTACATTTCATCTTCTTGTTTGTTTTGTCATCCTTTTTATTCTTGAATTTTATTTGCATTTTCTCTGATCACATGCATTTTAATAAGAATATTTTTTTCCCCAAAAACCTATGGTTGTAATTAAATATTTCAATGTAATAATAATATTCTGATTTCAAGAGATTGCAAATCTGGATACCTTTCCACATGTATAGAAATGTGTACCATTAAAATATATTTGTTGTTGTTAGTTGCAAAGTTGTGTCCAACCCATCGCAACCCCATGGACAACTTTCCTCCAGGCCTTCCTGTCCTCTACCATTCCCTGGAGACCAGTTTCAGTGACTCCATCCAGCCACTTCATTCTCTGCCATCCCATTCTTCTTTTGCCCTCAAATTGTTTCCAGCATTAGGCTCTTCTCCAGTGACTCCTCCCTTCTCATTAAGTGGCCAAAGTATTTTAGTTTCATCTTCAGGATCTGGCTTTCTAAAGAGCAGTTAGGATTGATCTCCTCTAGGACTGACTGGTTTGATCGCCTTGCAGTCCAAGGGACTCGCAGGAGTCTTCTCCAGTACCATAGTTCAAAGGTCTCAATTCTTTAGCACTCAGCCTTTCTTACAGTCCAACTTTCACAACCATACATTGCAACTAGGAAAACCATAGCCAATCTATACGCACTTTTGTTGGCAGAATGATGTCTCTGCTTTTTAGTATGCTGTCTAACTTTGCCATAGCTTTCCTCCCCAGGAGCAAGCATCTTTTAATTTCTATAATTTAATTTATACTCACAAACACAGGAGTACACGGTCTTGGACAATAATGAAGCACTCAAGAGAACTCACCACATTTGGAGTGTCTGTACTAACTTAACAAAAGCTTTATTTATAATAGTTTCTGAAGTCTTACATACATTCACATGTAGACAATCATATTCACTGGCCTACTACAAAATTAATGGAGTCTGGGTAAGATAAAAGCATTCCCTTGCTGATAGATGAAAGTGCCAGTCAGAGGTCTATAAAACTTGTCCTTTTATCCTTCCCTAGCTGCATTCTATTAGCATTTCTCAACTGTCCTATTGTTGACCTGTTAGGCTGCAAGGATGACCATGACTTGGTAGTACATGGTAGTTAACTGTAACTTTCTTATATCTAGTTGCTGTCCTCTGGCCCTTGTCTGATTTTGATGGATTATTTCCTTGTAGCCTGTAATCTCTGGTAGCTGGTCTGGGGACTTTTTTCCTTTTCACCCTCCTCTGCAGGTACACATTGTATTCAGATGTCATTAATTGATTCTTCCTAATATTTTATTTCTTGTAACAAGGGCACTTAAAAAACACACACAACTTTGGCTCTATTTTGAGATAGCGCCTTTGGTTTTAGAGGAAGGACAGATGGTATCCTTAAAGAAACAAAAATGTATATATAAAATTATTTTTTTTACAAATACTTCAGATTTTAAAAATAAGGTTTCATGGAGTGGAATCAAACAAATTATAGTGAAAACAAATAACAATGTAAGTTTACAATTTACAAAGAATTTTGCTGGTGTTGTTTTTGCATTTCACATATTCTTTGATTCATTTTCTCTCCCTCTCTACCTACCCTAAATATTCTGCCAGTTGAAGATAAAACTTATATGTATCAGAAGAAGTTGAACTGAAGTTGGACACAAAAGGTTACTCCTTAATAAATCAACAAACCAGTCCTTAATATGCTATAAAGCCATGTACATATGTCTTGAATTTTGAGAAGAAGGAGGTCTATGCATAAAATTGGTGAACTTCCTTTTCTTGAGATAGATCTTTGCTTGGCTATCCTTTTTCTTTCCATCAACCCAAAGAATGATCAGAAATTATGCTCAATAATACACATTAAAGATAGTATCCTAATGATATAGCTATACCCACATCCACACATTTTCAGTATGTCATTGAGTGTCATCTCCAAATTTCTCATTTTCCATACACAGTGAAATCCCTTTCATCTCTGTCCAGAATTCTCATCTTCCCTCTCATCTTATTCATAGTGTAACTATTCTTGCACATTGATAAAATTGCAAGCTGAAAGGAGCTATGCCAGAGCCTCCCATGCCAAGAAAAGCAAAACAAAGAAAGAGAAAGCCAAATATGTATGCACAAAGGACCGAGTCCAAAGCTGGTAAAAATAAAATATTTTGTGGGAGCTTGACCTAATACAGTCAGATTTTCTTGTTACGTTACAGATGTGACAAACATGCTTCTCTGGAAGCTTCTCTAGAAGTTGTAAACCACAAAGATTCTTCATGTAGTTTACTTGTAAGAAAAGCTATAGGCCATTTAATGGCAAATTTGTAAATTGCTTTGAATATGCTAAAATTACATCCAAATGGTTGATGACAGGAGATCAGGTGTACTCAAATTGTTATTACTAACAAGAAAAACATGGCTGAGAAAGTGGAGCTTCAATAACTTTGGAAGAAACTGACCGTATTATCCTAGAATTCACCATATTGTAGACAGGGACAGCTGAAGGTTGTGGGAATCATGAGATCCGACTTCAACAAGCTAAGGTGAAAAGAAGGAAAGATCTTAAACAGAAAAACAGGTCACAAAGGATGTTAAATTCTAAATAAATGAGATACTGTAATTAAGGAAAAACAAACCCACACACACACTCCAAAGAGAAAGAAAAAATGATTGATGGCATCTTTATGTGTGTGTGTGTGTGTGTGTGTGTGTTGTCATTACATTTGTTTTATCTTTTATGTCTCTATTGACCTCATTTTTCGAGGGTTCTTTTTACCTCTATCTAATACGTTGCTGTTCTTTTTCATTTGTAAATTGCCCAGAATTGTTAAGGAGTTGGTCAACCTCTAAATATGGATAAACAAATGAACAAAATGTTCTGTGACATGCTATAAACAAGGTCAAGTTTTAAAATAGAAAGAGAGGCATATTGCAAAACCAGAACATCACGAAATAGACAAATATGCAAGGATGGAAATCAGGAAGACGAAGGCTTCAAAGGAGCTGATATATGAATCAAAATAGATAAAAGAATTGGTGAGACAAGATCTAATTCCTTTGAAATAGGCTGCTCCTGGATATCTGTAGAGTGTTCAGGAAAAGGCTAGTCTCATGAATTAATGAGTTTGAACTAGAGTTCTTTCCCAACCTATGATTCCCCCTCCCCCATTCTGTAGGACTAAATTAAGGAAACGTTGAATTATCCTTAGCAAACTCAAAGTTAGAATAGAACGAAAGACTAGATATACTGAATAAACAGTGGACTGAAGCAGGAAATTCTAGGTTCCCACATTTCCTACCAGCATCTTTTAGTTGTATCCTATGCATGTCTGCATAAGAGGAATTAAACATTCCTATATCTACATTCCTATAACTACAGGCAGTTGTAAGCTAGTGTCTCTTTTCAAAGGATACTGTGGCATTTTCTTTCCTAGATTGTTCTGTTCCGTAACATCCCAATTCAGCCTATTAAAGCCAGAGCTGCAGACTAGATGCCAGTAAGAAGCTCATCACCATCACACACTGTACTGCATCTAGGTAAAATATCACCTCTGTCAGCCCTGACAGCCATCACTTTAATGAGCAGCAAAAATCAATCCATAATTGACAAAAACATTTTTAAATCAGATCTGAGGCATTTAAAGCTTGGCTACAGCCTTTCATTTTCCGTTCACATTTACATGACATGAATTCAGGGAGTTGCATGTGACGGGGCAAAAATTTGAGTTTCCATAAACAAATATGGAGAAAGGATATAGCTTGGCTACGGTGTGACTGAATTGCAGATACAATGTGTATTTAGCATTTTTGGTATCTAGCTTTTTTGTTGTTATTATTAATATTGGAACACCTCATGACTCTTCCGATGTGACAGCTGCAGGGAATGTAAACAGCTGCTGTTAGAACAGATGCTCTGCTTACTAAAAGCTGAAGCAGGTCAAATAGGCATTTTTAGAACTCCTCTCTTAGATGTGTAAATCATCAGTGATGATTTCTTATTATCATACCGTCCAGGTCTGAGGTTTTGTTTGTTTTTTAAAAAATGTCTCCATCATATAAACCCCATACCTTAATTTCCATCTTTATTACTATAGCAATATAGAGTTATTTAAGCAATTGCTTTATGATTAAGCATCCATATCCATACCTACATTCCTTATTTACAATACACTCTTCTACATATGGTACAAGACATCCTTTTTGCTTTGTCAAAGAGGTCTGATGTGAGAACCAAACATGGCTTTCCAAAGCCATGTTTGGCTCCTGCTGAGAAGGGAAATGTAGGGTGGATTTGTGTTAATAGACTGCAAGAAATTTTTATCCAGGGGACCCATGGCTCTTTCTAGTATGCCTCCTAGTAAACCCAGTTATTCCTAATTTTACATTTTAATTGCCACAGTTCTAATATTGCAAAGAAACAATATTGCACATCAATTGTTTTCAGGATGGCTTGGGGATGTGCTTCTCCTAGATCTCATAACTGATTGAGGTCAAAACCTTACCATTAAACTTGAAAACGAAACCAGCAAATTTCTTTCCAGGGAGCAGACTTTGCAAATGAAATTAGAAGAAAGCCACGCAGAGTTCAACAGACTCACTAAATAAAACACACATGAACAGATGTGGGAAGCAGTATGTTTTCCGTCAGATATGGAATCCATTTATTATTGGCAAAACTTGAGCAGAATTTGTTGTTGTAGGTTGGTGGCCTTTTTTTACGTTTTTATAGTCATGATACGGTTATATAATTATTTTATAAATCACAAAGTTTCTATCTAGTAGGCACAGTGCAATATAAAACACAATTATATTTTGCCTGGCATAAAGTGAAGACGTACTGTATAATGATGCATAAAATCAAACCAAATTATTACAATCAAACACAAATAATATATAAATGTACATAAAGTTCTGCAATAAAAAAACAATAAAATTAGATAGGAATAAGACACAACATAGAGCAATAGTAGACAACTCCAGCCTAGCATGCCAAAGTTCTATTTTTGGAGTGTCCATAGCCCTCCCTAATTATGATTGCTAGAAATTAATGCCACAGTTTCCTGCTATTTTTAGATAGGAAATTGATGAAAAGTATAATGTAAGCCTTAAGATAAGCATATTAAGATAAAAAGGGAAACCCATATAACTCCCTTCAAAGCTCATGATGATGACATGATCAAGTTCCTGCACATGCAATGCTTTCATTGGCCAGTTGAGCATTCTATAGGCACACACCAGTGGTGGGTTGCCCCCGGTTCACACCGGTTCTATAGAACTGGTAGTAAAACTGGTGGGAGGCTCCGCCCCTGCCCCTTCCCCAGCCCCTGATGTCATCAGAATGCTTCTGTGCATGCGCAGAAGCTTCTGCACATGCACAGAAGAGCATGCATGTGCGAGAGCAAAGTGAGCGTGCATGCGCGAGAGCAAAGTGAGCATGCACGGCCCCATTGCGAACGGGTAGTAAAGGTAAATAGAACCCACCCCTGGCACACACTATCATCATGGGGCATTTTTCTCCATCATCATTTTGCCTTAGGCCGCAGGACCAACTGGACACCTACAGTTCAGCAAAGCATGAGCCAAAGTAGTGCCATTTAAGCATTTTTCAGGCTCCTTACATACTGTACATCAATATATCAGTCTTTTAGGAAACAAGTAGACCTGTTAAGCAAATGTTCAGAAGACTTTGAAAAGACTAGTGGACAGGGCCTTTGGTCAGTTTAAAGTGGGAAGAGATGCATCTTTGATTTTGATAGAGGAGAATATTTGTAGATCAGGGTTGAAATGAAGGATCCTTGGTGTTCTTTGAGCTTGGTTATGCACTGGTGATGTTACCTAGTTTGGGTAATAAAATACCTACAAGAAAGCCACCAAGCTCAGAAAGCTCCAAAGACTGTTCCTCTTTGGTTCTATCCAAATTAAGTCATTTATATGTTTTCTTCTGCTTTGCAGGCAGGCACACAATCTCAAGGGAATATTTCAGGAGGAAGCTCCCTTGAAAACTGCAGGTTGCCTCCTGTTTCATTTTGCACCTTTCTTAAGCCCTGTCAACCTGTCCCTCATATTATTTTTTTGGATCCAGGTCTATGAGTTTTCCAGTTCCTCTTTCCAGGCACACACACACACAAAAACACACAGAGGTCTATGCCCATTTTGTCACAATTTGAAAGCAATTGATGGCAGTTTATCCAGCCAGCTGGGTGGGAAAAAACAAAACTAAATTGTTTAATGTCTAATAGTTAAGCTGATAGGAAAGGATCACTGATGTTACTAAGTACAAATTAGAGTCTGGTCATTGGTGCAGCACAAATTATTTTTGCCAGCTCAAGGGGTGTCGATATGTACATTAACACGAAAGTGAGGAAGAGTCCCTAGTTCATGTGTTTACTGCAGAACCAAACTATGAAACAAGTTGCCATACAAACTACACTACTGTTACATCTGAATTGTGACATCACATGCAAATATTAAGGAAAGGAGCTTGTATCATGCCTTTGTGGCACATATTTCATCATTTCAGTGTCATATAGTTGACATCTCTGCCTTAGCAGTTGTCTGCGTACCTTAAGAAAGCAGTGTTGGATTGAGTTTTGAGACCAGTGCAAATCTTAAATGACAAGCTAATTAAACTGCATTTTATCTATGCTTACTGCATTTATTACCCTTATTTTTCTTAGGGCAAAATACATGGGAATCTGTGCTAAATTTAATCACTGTATAGCCACACTTGTGAGATAGGCTGCATTAAGAAAGAGGAATTGATCTTTTTCAACAATTTAAAGGGAGTTTAACCTGGAACTCCCTGGTTCAGTATATTTACCACTAGTTTACACTGAGTATATCATTTTCTACTTGCTTTGTCCCTATGTAGCAGTTGTTGCTTTTAAGTCTGAGCAGTGCAATGTGCTGTGTTGCTACAGCCAAGGTGCACCATCTGAAATCCTGGGTTACCTTCCTAAATCACTGAATTTGACTCTAGAACCTTTCAGAAGTTACCCCTAAGTTGTAATTTTCCTGTAACTGAAAGATTATTAATGACATGGGAAATAATTATGTTAGGTGTATTAATTTAATTTAAATGCAAATTTAATTAAATCAAATTTAATTTTCTGTGTTGACCTTACCCTTTTTTTGTGTGTGAACAGAGCCCCAAGCATGTCACTTAAACACAGTCTATAACCTGAGAAAGGCTTTATACTACTAGATTAGAGAATTGGATTGAAAACCATTTTGCTTCCCAGTTAGTTATAAAGCTCGTTGGATAGTTGTAGCCCAATCATCTTCTCTTAACAGAAAACTGTCATATTCTATTGAAAATAATTGAAAAATAGATGGGGCTCTTGTTTACTTAGACAGTAAACACTTTATTATGCAGTTATGTATCCAATGTTATCTTTTCTTTCATTTATTAAAAAAAATCTTGCGGTGGCTAACAACAATTTAAAAAACTAGCTGACATGCCAACATGGCAACATTAAGGCTGTTGGTTAACCAACAGACTTACTTTGTAAGAATCACAAGAATAAACAGTCAAAAATCAAATATGAATACTACACATTTGCTAGGAAAATATACATTGCTACAGGCATTAATCAGATTTCACTTCTCCTCCCAGAGAGGCTTGTTAACAGTTCCTTCTTTTGTTTGTGTTATATACAGCATTTTCTAGGGAAAAGGCCAGGAATGATGATGCTGGAATGCAGTCTGGGAACTTGGCAGTCCTGCCATAATTTGTGGAGGAAACCATGGCTTAAAAAATATGCAATCACTGGCCTTGATTAGGGACCTTGGTATTTTTGCATATGTTGCAAGTAATTGGCATCTGCCTTGGGTACCTTTGTGTGATTGCCAGTGTTTGCAAAGAAAGCAATGGGGAAGTTGCTGTCATAGTTGGACTGCTTGATTATGTTGGCACTGTTAGTTCTCATTGAAAATGAAGAAATATGGAGATATAGTAATGTCTGTGCCTCTTGGCACTGATCTTGGTGGGTTTATTATTATTTTTTTATTTGAAAGGAAAACTGGGGGAAAATGAATGCATCATTGCCATCTACACTTGCCAGTGTTTGCAAGGGAAAGAGTCCAGGGGTTGCAATGATACCCAGCTGCCATCTGGGAACCCTGGCGGTTTTGCAGGTGTTTGCAAAGCTGGCTTTGGATGATGATTTTCCTTCCCTCCATGGATAAAATAGTAGAGGGCTTTGAATGCAGGCTATATATGTGTGTGCCTGTGTTCATAAATATTTGGGTTTTTTTCCCAAATGGCTTGAATGCTTCTGAAATGTTAACAGCACCCAAATAACTTTAAATTGCAGCCTTTCCAGGAGACTTGATGTTTTTATCATTATAAATTGGAAAATTATTAGGTCAACCTATCCTCTCCACATTATATCTGGTCTGCTCTTGACAGCAAATTCTCTAGCATTTTGTCCAGTCTAATTTTCAGCTTAAAGTTACAAAGCCAGCTGCCTTGATTTGACATTCAGTGCAGCTGCTCAGTAGAGATTTTGTTTACATGGGCATGACACAAAAGGAAATCCACTTTGTTTACTGGCTAGTGACAGCTTTTTAAGGGAAAAAGTGACATCTGTGTTTAATTGACTAATAGCAAATTCTGAGCATTAGGATGGTCTTTTCTTCCCCCACCCATTTGTAAGATAGAACAAAAAATAAAATTTATTACTAGCAATTATGTTAATTTTCTGTGCGGTCTTCCTGAAACAATATCAAAGTACTTTTTCCCTGTCTTATTCAGACAATTCTCTTTGAAAGTCCCATCTAGTTCATGCACCTGGGATTTCCTAGTGTTTTGTTATTCAAATTGTAACCTAGTGCACTTTTAGTATATCATTTGAGAGAGAGAGAGGGAGGGAGGGAGGGAGGGAGGGAG
>JANHZT010003287.1:240138-251375 GCA_032468215.1 Stegonotus admiraltiensis | reverse complement strand
CAGTTAGGAATGCCAACTCCAGCTGAATCCTGAATATTTTTTCCTCTTTTTTTAATAACAAGGCTTCATAACAAATATAACATCAAATATAATATTTATATTCATTGAATTAATGATTAATTACCACTTAATGCCTGTAAAATTAGGTACCTTGTTTACAAAATTAATTGATCCCCATCTGATTGTGTCAACTATTTTTTGTCACACAAATACAAACCGTTCCATCGTGCAGAAAAACATTTCCTTCCATTCTTCCAGGAGAAAGAGAAAAGTCATGGTCATGTTATGATAATCAGGATGATGATCAGGGTGAGAATGATGAGAAGAATCAATTGGATTGAGGGATGAAGGTTAGAGGGTTAACTGAACTGGGGAGGGAACAAAAGGAAAAAGCACAATAAAGGAGGGAAAAGTAATATAAAGAGAGCAGGTGATGACAGGAAAAGAAAGGAACCCTTATGTAGTCATATAAATGTGTATTTCAGTACCCCTCCTCCTACTTTAAGGGTGTCAACAGAAATGTGTAAGCCAAGTCAAGGCTGTTGCCATTTGTATTCATGCCTATCAGGAAGACTATAGAACAAGTTTTTCTTTTCCTTGTTATAAACTCTTTAACTTGTGAGTCTTGAATAGTGATAAGTGTGTTTTTATTGTATCAAAGTGTTTGTATGATTTATAAGGGTCCCTTAAGTAGAACCACGTGATGTCTCATATCTGTAGGAAACAGCTGAGAATATGATAGTTGCCAGATGATATTAGTCAAATATCATTGTATATCCAAGCACATCTGCCAATATCTGGCTTCTAGGGTTTTCCCATCCTGAACTCTGCAAATCTCTTCAATTCTGTATAAAGACATCTGCTTGGGAATTACACATCCTAACTTGTAGAAGGATAAGAACAAGGATTGTGGATATATTCCATCAGCGGTTTTCTATGACACATTCTAAAACAATGTGTATAATATTTTAAAATAATTACTCTTTTTTTGGTACAGAAGTAACTGTTGGAAATAAAGGGGAGTGGGTGGAGAAAATAAAAATTTCTTGAATACTTGCAGTCTTAAGTAAGTTATGGCCTGATTCACATTTTGTGTGAGGCTTCCTTGACTGGAAGTCAAGAGTAAGCTGGGGCTTCTTCCTTTTATCTTTCCCAGGTATTTACCTTATATGATGCTTGGTGAATATAAAGCTGAATTATTGTTCTATGTTTACATAAGAGCCATTCTACTCTGGTAAACTGTTGGTTTCCACTTTGTTTCTTATACTGAAAAGACATCATTTCTACTAAGAATCTTGGGATGTCATTTCTTTCCACCCAATATTTTCAAAATTTCTAGCTCTAAGAATTTTGGTGTCACAATGAAGTTTACCTAGAGTCTGGTTTGGGGCAAAGATGTCCCCCACTATTCAGAATTCTAAATTTTCCTTCTTAACCATACCACAACTTTTGGTAAAGTATGAGCTGGGAGAAAGAAGCAAGGAATATACTTCATGTTATAATTAGTCAGTGTATCTATTCTGTCTAATAACTTTGATAATCTTTATGATATTCAAAATAAACAAGCAATAAATCCCCCCCAACTTGAGTGAGGACATTTGAGTAAGTTAATTCCTGGACTTCGTAAGTGGTTATCCATACAACTGCTGTACTACATCAGAAAAAGGGAAATGCATGTGATCAGGCTCCAGCATATAAAGTGAAGTAAAAGTTTTGTAGATGTAGAATCTCATTGTAGTTTTTGTTTTGGTACTAATTATTCTATGAGTAGGGCTGAGAGCTTGAAAATGAAATAATAAAAAAGTGGAATTGGAAAGGATGAAGTTCAATCACACAAAAATCCCTAAATGCCATATATTTTATATTTAGTATAATTGCTTTGACATTTTTTGATATTTGATTAAGTGAATGAACGATTAATTGGTCTCCTTTATGAACAGCAATGTCACTGGGTAAGCATTCTGTGGAATTACTCCACATTAAAACATGAAAGATAAGTTGCATTTTTCTATGATACCACACTCTCTATTTCCAAGGCTCAGAGGCAAATGTTGTTTGTATGACTAAGAAATATAGAACTATAGAAAAGTAAAGGTAAAGGTTCCCCCGCAAATGCATGCTAGTTGTTTCCGGCTCTAGGGGTGGTGCTTATCTCCATTTCTAGGCCAAAGAGCCAGAGCTGTCTGAAGATGTCTCCGTGGTCATGTGGCCAGCATGACTAAACGACAAAGGTTCATGGAGAGCTGTTACCTTCCTACCAAAGTGGTCCCTAGACCAAAGTAGAAAAGTATAGACAAAGGCAAAAGTTCTGAGTTATATTTCAGACAAATACAAAAGTTGGGTAGATTTATGTGACAGAAGGCAGATCTTTAAATAGAAAGGAATGCACAAGACTGAAGTAGAGCTGTAAAACTCTTTAATCATCTTTCTTTGGAATAATAATAATCATCAACATCTGCCTATTCCATGTCTCTGGGAAGGACTCAATAGATGGATAAAAATGCCAAATCCAGCCTGACCATCTAGCTGACTGTGTGATGAACCATAATAATAATATGACTTTACACATCCAAATTCTTGGGAAGAACTTGATTGATATAAAAACCAATGCCAGCTAAAGACTGGCAGCTGTGATTTCTCATTGTTGTGAACAGATAATAATAATTTATTAAATTCATATGCTGCCCAACTCTCTGCAATTCTGAGCATTTATTTTCACAGAAACCTATTTTTATCACTGCTTCAAAAAGATTATGATCCCCTATTAGATCTGTCCATTTCATAGCATCTTAAGAACTGGCATCTTGCAAATTAAGATTCATTTTTGGAATAAAATATTTAATAGGAAAAGTAACATAACTCTTTAATTATTGTTGATGGTCATGATTGTGAGAACACTCATAAATGTATAACCTGATATTATCTTTGCTATACATATATTTGTTTATATTCTGATACAAAAGAATGTTGTATAATTATAACAGTGGATTGTGTTTGATGTTGTTCATTTGCTGGCAGGGCAGAAATACTAGAAAAGGAAACTATCGGTTTGCATCTTCTTGGCCTTCAAATCAGCTTTGGAGTATTATGGGACACTGTGAAACAATATTAAAGGCATATATGGAGGCTAGGAGGAAAATTGAGTGAAGGCATCCTATTAAGCAGAAACCCACTTGCATTGCATATTAGCATCTAATATTGGCTATTCTAATAGAAATAAATTACTTCTCTTACTGTTTTAATATCCTAATCTCCATGCTCAAATGCAATCTATAGAACAGACAATATTGTAAAGATTTTATGTAGTTTCCATCTCTAATTCTACCCAGCTGTCAGCCTCCGCTTTTTCATTGCTTGCTCGGCTGCCATGAAACGGGGGGAGGGGGTTGCTATTGGAATTCTTGGGAGGGGGAGCTGGTGGAGAAGAAGAGAGAAACTTTGCTTCAGCATTTTCTTTGAAGCTGATAACAGCTCAAGGTCAACTGCCATGACATAGCAGGAGGATAGCACCACCAGACGTTGCACCCACCTGAACCCTGGGGGAATTGTGGATTGGGTGATTTATGCTGGACAGTTGGGGGAAGGCTTTTGGGGATGCTTTCTATATGCTTTCTATATGTTTCCCGCCTTTTGCTTCAGACCTTGCTTTTCTTTGGTTGCATTCAGTTCATACTCAGTAAAAGTACCTTTCTCTATAAAAATGGAGGTGGGGGTTTTCTTTCTTGAGCATTGAAAGGAGGCAAGCCTGACACCAGCACTATGTATTTGTACAATTCAACTCTATTATAAGTTGTATTATGCAATTTTATCTTTTCTGTGAACAAATGAACTGTTCACGGAGATCATCCCTGGTTTTGGGGTGGGGTATTATCAGTATGCTGATGATACCCAACTTTTCATATCTACCCCAATTCAACCCAGTGATGCCCTCAACATGATGTCCCGATGCCTGGAAGTGGTGCAGCTCTGGATGGGGAGGAACAGGCTCCGACTCAACCCCGCCAAGACGGAGTGGCTGTGGGTACCGGTGTCTTGGTTCCAAGGGAACATTCCATCTTTGGTCATAGGGGGAGAGGTGTTGCCCCCTGTGGATAGGGTGTGCAACTTAGGCGTCCTCCTGGATGCACGGTTGACCTTAGAAGACCATGTCATGACTGTGACCAGGGGGGCATTTGTCCAGATTCGTCTGGTGCACCAGTTGCGCCCCTACCTGGACTGAGATGCCTTATGCATGGTCACCCATGCACTCGTCACCTCCCAGATCGACTATTGCAACGCTCTCTACATGGGGCTGTCCTTGAAGACCACTCTGAGGCTTCAGCTGGTGCAGAATGCAGCTGTGCAGGGAGTGATGGGAGTGTCCCAATGCTCCCATGTCACACCCCTCCTGTGTGACCTGCATTGGCTACCGGTTGCCCTCTGGGTGAGGTTCAAGGTGTTGGTGATTACCTATAAAGCCCTACATGGCTTAGGCCCAGGGTATCTGGCAGATCACCTGCGACCAGCAACAGCTCCCCATCACCCAGTGTGGTCACACAGAGAGGGCCTACTTGGGGTCCTGTCAGCCAGGCAATGCTGGCTGATGGCCCCTAGAGAGCGAGCCTTTTCTGTAGGCGCACCTATCCTCTGGAATCAGCTCCCCTTGGAGCTCCGGGTGGCCCCTGACCTTCGCTCTTTCCGCTGCAACCTTAAAACATGGTTGTTTTGCCAGGCCAGCCTGGACTGATGGGGTTTTAATGGGAATTTTATATTCTTTTATTGTTTAAATTTTAATCTGGACTTGTGGTTGTTTTATTGTTGTGAGCCACCCTGAGTCCTTGCAGAGAAAAGGCAGCATATAAGTCCAAATAAAGTTAAAGTTAAAAAAGTTCAAACAAGTGTTTGATCTTTCCAGACTACTAGAAGCCACTCTCCCATAGCACTTGCTACCAATTTAATTTAACTGAGGCTGAGGCTGTGATCTTTTGTATGAAAATCTTGTTTTTTTTCTTACTTCCTCTATAAAAATCGGTTTCCTTATGTCTGTAAATAATACTGCCAATACTTTTCCTCAAGGTCTTTAAAATAATTTTTAGTAATGGCTTTTTTTAATGTTGGTAACACAATACTTTTTCCTCCCAGCCTAATTGCTTTGAATCTGAGTACCAAAATATACTTCTCTCCCTCTACTTTTTTATGATGGGAAAAAAGGCACTGGTTCTTTGTAAGTACTTAATCAGATGCCTACATAGCCTTGATACCAATTGTGCTAGGTAAGCTAAGGTAAGAAAGGTAAGAAAATAAATGTATTATTTCACTGGGCTGTTTTAAATGGAAATCGTTTCTGATATTAAGAATAGATTAACAGTAGTGAATTGTGGATTGTGGGTGGATGTGTGGATGGGAACAGGCTGTGAATCAATGATTCTATTAAAATATGAATGTCACAATACATATTCATATAGATACAAGTTGCAAGTGAAAATTTGAGGTTAGCCTTATATTTATGTCACGTGTAAGAAACCAGGAACAGGAGCACAGTTAAAAGCACAAAAAGTTTATTTCATGCTTCCTATAAACAATAACCTGATCTACTAATGGTCAAGCCAAATTGGTGCTAGATCAAGATCAACAGAATTTATGAGGAGCTGGACTTAGGTCTCTTGTAGGAATGTAGGGATTCTAAACTGATGACACATTTAACCCTACCCTCAAGACCAGCCTGCTCATCTCCTACAATTTACTTTGCAAGGAATAAATCAACCTATCAAATCATCTTGATTATCCTGAAGTCTCTCTCTATATATGATTATTAAGAATGAACACTTAACTGAAGACACGTACTCAACTAATATTTACATTACACATAAAGAGACCACTATTTCTTTGTTTCAGAATTATTGCAAAACAATAAACTTCTCTGTAATATCTCAATCCAAAAAGAAAACTTCATATCTGACCGATGGGTAAAGTAAAAACTAAAGAAAACACTACTGGAAAAACCAGGCAAACAAAACATTTTATCTTTTGGAGAAGCAGATCTAGAAGATACAGTATCTTTGCATTTCATTTCAAAGATTCTGCTTGCTGAAATAAATGCAGAATATGTTCCTGTATTATAGATTAAGAAACCTGATCACAATTGTATAAGATTTCTTTGTGCTGAATGGAAAGATTAACTTTCCAGTTTATATTCTATTTGCAGTTAAAATATAGACACACACACACACACACACACACATTATACACCACATATGCACACACAGAGAAGACAACTAAAACTCTTTTTAAATCCTTATTTAATTTCAACACTGACATCTGTAGCAATAGAATATCTATAGCAGCGTTTTCAATCTGGACTATTCTTTTTCATGTTAATCCAGAATTAAGAGTTTTATCCCTGCCATATTTTAACCTAAAGAATCATGTCTGTCTTTACTCCCTGCTGCTTTCTGCATTGCTTTGTCAGAAATAAAATCAGGTTCAGCTTTCAGCTATTATTCAACTTCAAGAAGCTGATACCATTTTAATGAGGAGAGAGGGGCTCCTTGTCTTTCTGACTTTGGCTCCATAATTTGCTATCACAGAACAGTAACTTAAAGAAAAAAATAGAAGAATTTTTTTCTGCTTACCATTAAATTTATCTCAGCAGTGAACCAAACCATACCTACATCATTATACAAAAATCCTAAATTTACCACTTATGATTTTTTCCATGTGTTGCATAATGTTGAATAACATATTGGGTAAGCATCAGTGTACATGATGGAGAAACTGGGATGGGTAGAGTGAATATAAGTTCAAAGGATCACTACTAAAGCCTACTGATTTAGGGTACTTTGTTATCTGCATTACTATGGCAAAATACATGATGAATGTTGCAAAGGCAAGGTAGACATTAACTTGGATTCCTGCACCCATCAGAAGACTGAATCTTACTTTTTTCCAAATCTGTAATTTCATATGCTGAAAAGTATTTAAATTTAGCTAATACAAAAACCTAATAAGACCATCAGTTAAAAACAAAGGCCTTGAAAAACAAAAAAGACACCCTCATGAATAGCCTAAAGTGATTTATACTGGAACCTGTGAGCTTATTCCAAGAATATTTGCTTTTCTCCCACCACCCTTTTGTTGGAATCAAGACCCAACAGCAATATCTATAACATTGTTGTTCCTGTGCAATATCAGCAAAAACAAGCTGACATTTGTACAGATTGATTTCAGGTAAGAAATGTCAGGAAAGTGCTTCATGTTTTCAAAAACTACCTCAGTGAGGTAGTGGTGGTGAGTCACATGAGCCAAAGTTTACTATTGTGGCAAGCCCAGCAGGAGAACTACAATTCAATCAAATATTTCAGTAGTTGTCAAAAACTAAAGAATCATAACTTAACTCCATTTGAAGTTTGTCAGTTATGAGTAGATAAATTTAGACAGTCATCATTTTGTACCCTCCAGCTATCTGTCCTATTTTCTTTACCTTTGTTTTTCTATTTTTTTGTCTTTCTTCTATATTTTCTACTCTTTCATCTCGTCTGCATTAAAGCTATGTCCCTCCTACATGTTTTTATTCTTTGCAAGGTATTCTGTCAAGATTTCCTTTATGTTATCCAATTTTAATCCATTTAGTTTCTCATTTTTCTTCTCTCACACACCTAAAATTTTATGGAAGTCTAATAAGGTTGTCTTGACATACATGTGTGGGTTTTTAAAGTAAGCTTGACTGGAATAATGCATTTTTCTCCCTTTTCATTTTGGAATGCAAACAAATCTTGTCAAAGATATTAAGAGTATAAATGCATCAGTTCCATTCTTCCTCAAGTAAGCTGCTACAATCTCTGTATCTTTTTCTTCCCTGTTATTTGTACAGTTGCTGCATTATACCCACAAAAGATTTTTTTTTCCTGAGGTGATGGACTCAAACCTATTACTGTCACTTAAGCCTCCATGCAATTTACATGATGTGAATATGTGAATAAAACAGACAAGAAGATGCAAGGACTCTATAAAACAATCACTTCCATTTAGATTAATATATGTATGATATTTGGCAAGTGAAATATGTCACACTAAGATAGGACTCAGTCCTTCTTTATTCAGGAATCAGTGGTATTTGACAGAAAGGAGTTGTATAAGCAGTAGATAAGATGCACAACAGCAATTGAGGTTGAATATTAGACTAAGAAAATTAGCAGTTAGCACTCTATTAGAGATGAAGGATAAAATGGTTCTACAGGTTTGGCTCGCATTATAAGGAAAATGTGTTTGAATCCAGTATCTCTTCTTACTAAGCTGGCACGATAACTTTTTATAGATGTATAGTTGAATAACTGTACCTTTATTTAGAGGACCCATGCACGAAGCATTTAACCTATCAGCCAGTGATGAAATTTCATATGACAGAAAGGTGTTGTTTCATCTACTTCAAATTTCTTGGTCATGTAATTTATGTGGATCGTCCATTAATACATAGTTAGTGACAAATTATTTATTTATTTATTATTTCGATTGAAATAGCTGTCAATCTCAAATGCATTACTCTGGTTGACTCGCAGCAATTAAATATATATGTAGCATTAAAAATACAAGAATACATGATAACAATATTTTTTAAAAAACTTCACAAGAACACAATTAGTAGCAAGATACCACTACCTGGCTTTATCTTTATCATCTCAATCCCTAATGATCTATGTAATGCCTTAACTGCCCTCTTGTGATATCTGGGGCTGTGGGGGTTTTGGATGGGGAACAACAGGTTTCAGCTGAATCCTGGAAAGATGGAGTGACTGTGGATTCAAGGGGAATTATCAACTATTGATAATATTCTGAATGGGGTTCTGAACGGGGTTACACTGCTCAAGACAGAGCTGGTGTGCAATCTGGGGTTTTTGCTAGCCTCATGACTCCTGCTCAAAGAGAGCCTTTGAACAAATTTATGTTGTCTGCCAGTTTTTCTCTTTCCTGGATTAAATTCTCTAGACACTCACTCATTCCCTGGTAATCTCCTGATCAGATTACTGCAAATGTTCTCCATGAGGCTACCCTGAAGAATATTCAGTAGCTACAACTGATACAAAACACAGCAGCATGGACAGTTCTGGAGGCCTCTCTAAAGGCACACTTTTATGCAAGCTGTGCTGTTTGCCAGTTTGCTTCTAGGTCCAATTTAAGGCATTCATCATTATCTTTGAAGAACTTTATGGCATGGTATCTGATGGTTGTCTTACTCCATTGGAACTACCCCATTCCATTCATTCCAGGAGAAAAGGCTTACGTTGGTTCCCATCTGCCAAAAAAATTTGGATGTTGGGGTCCAGCAAAAGAGCCTTTTCTGCTGTGGCCCCCATCCACTATTTTAAATCCTGTACTGATCATGAATGGGCCAATTTGCCACAGCCAATTTGTTGCCGCCAACTCACCATGGCCAACAGACTGTGGGACAACTCGCCACAGCCAATTCGCCAGGGGACAATTCACTGCGGGACAATTTAACAATTCTATTTAATTATTTAAAATAAATAAAAAATATTTACATTTTTGCCATTCGCATTTCATTCTGTCCCATCGTTTGCATCATTTCTTTAATGATTCTATTCCATCATTTCTTTGATAATAGTAAAAAATCTTGTCCCACAGCAAGTTCAGGGGTGAGTTCTACTTACCTTTACTACCGGTTCACAATGGGGCTGTGCGTGCGTGCGTGCATGCACACTTTTCTGTGCATGCGCAGAAGTGTCCTGATGACATCGGGATCGGTGGATGGAGCCTCCCGCCAGTTTTACTACCGGTTCTATAGAACTGGTCCAAAGCAGGGGCAACCCACCACTGAACAAGTTGTCTTATGGCAAGATGATTGTGGTGTGTTGGCCATGGTGACTTGGCCATGGCGACTTGGCCACGATGAATTGCCATAGACCCGTAGGGGATTGAATTTGACTACCTATAATACCCCTTCCAATTCTGTGAGTTTGTTATACCACAATTTTGCTGTTCTACTTTCCCTCTCCCTCTCTCTTTTATATCTGTCACATTAGTTGCCAGTCTTTTCCACTTCAATATAGATACTTCTTTGTTTATAAAATCCAGGGTGGCATTGTGGAAGAGACATTTTCCTTTCCAACATTGCCAGTTCTTTAGATCCTGTGTGCTATTTTCTGAGATATTCATAATAAAGGAGGTAGTTGGTAGGAACATTAGTGGAATCTGCAACAGTTCTTCAATCTAACCCATTAGCAAACTCTAATATGTCACTCATAGAATCACTGAGTTTGAAAGGTCATATTATCAAGTGACACATTTACCCAACATTTTAAGAGAATGTATTATTTAAATATTTATTAAAACACATGTTGTGGAAGAAATAATTGTTGTAGCAATTGAACTTTAGGTAACAATTAATTAGGGACCAAATGGCACAGAACTATGCTAATAAAAACATGCCAAAGTTACATTTATCACATGATTGTATATGCATTTATGCTATTTTATTATCAGTGTTTCCATTTGTTTATATAGATATAAACAAATGCATGCATAAGAGCATCAGTGTGCCTACCGTCCCTGTCCTAATGTTTCTTCTATTTGTATCTATTTTATGTATCCAATCCATGCTTATTATACTTATTACCAAATACGTTCTTGACAAAAATAAACAAATAAATAAAATATGCAACCATCCAAGAGTTAAAGCATACATCAAATATCCAATAAACTGCAAAGTATTGTTTTCTTACTTGCATTTTCCAAGTAAGGATTATGATATCCTCTATAAGAAACAGAATGCCAGACAATGAAGAGGAAACTTGGGTAAATGTTAGGGTTTAGGGTAATATGGTTTTGCATTAGCCCCTCTCAGTAAAAAAGAAAATATTCCTAAAACTGAATTCTACTTTAGCGGTTTAACATCTTGGGAACAATTTTGGCAGAACTCTCACTTTGATGGAACAATATTCTGCTGTTTTAAGAACATGCTGCCCATCTTTATCATTACCCTATCTATTTACAGCTATTTAGCCAAATAAGCTCTGCACAAAGGTGGACAGGTATATATTTTGTGAGTGCAAATTAGTTCTCCTAATACACAAGCATATTTCTAATGTTAACTTCACTGACTATGAAAAATTATCAGTGACTAATCTGTTCACATTAGCACATCTTCAAAGGCTTAGGGCAGGGGTAGGCAAACTTGGCTCTTTCACACCCTGTGGACTTTAATTCCCAGAATTCCTAAGACAGCCAAGCTGTCTTAGGAATTC
>JANHZT010003287.1:222505-237698 GCA_032468215.1 Stegonotus admiraltiensis | reverse complement strand
CAGCGCTGCTGGCTGGGGGATTCTGGGAGTTGAAGTCCACCCATCTTCAAGCTTCCAAGGTTGAGAAACACTGCTGTGGAGGCCGGTATGGCAGGTAAAATAAAAGTAAGTTGAATGTATTGGGAATGGTGTCTGTAAGTACATGTGTGAAAAAAAAAGACATAGAATCAAGAATATGTGTTAAATGAATGTCAGTTGCATGTAAAAGTGAGTGATTAATATTAAAATGGTTTAGTGACATGAATAAGTGAGGATAAAATTACCTGACTAGGTGGCTCGGTGACTAAGACACTGAGCTTGTCGATCAGAAAGGTTGGCAGTTTGGCGGTTCGAATCCCTAGTACAGGCTTCCTACGTGAGACTAGATGACCTCCAAGGTGCCTTCCAACTCTGTTACTGTTTCACAAAATATCAAAGCATTGTGTGAATGAAAAATGGATATTTGTGGAGATGGTGGGATGGAGCTGAGATACTCAAAATTGGAAAGGTTAGAAGTTTAAAGGACAAAAGCCAATCTATGAATGTGATGGAAGTAAGAATAGAAACTTGTGAAGAGGTGTACTGAAAGGCATGGTTATATCACAACGTTTTGTTTATCTCACAGCTTTTATTTCTTTTATTTTTGTTAATGAATTCTGCATGACATTGCTTACTCTGGAAAGAACTAGCACAATGGGTATGTAGATAATTGTCAGCATTGTTTCTTACACAATCGAGGTTATTTATTATTTTTTACTGGCGTAACTGACATAACATTAGTTTTTGATGAAACATACTCATTACTGACAGCCGACCTGTTAATAATGTGAATAGCCATAAGAAACTCATCTATTCTGGAAACATAACATGAGAGTGCATAAATAATTGTCATTTCCTTTCTGAAGAGCTATTTTCCCTCATCCGGTAACAGTTCCAATATATATTTTTCAAGTAACCTTTGGGTAAAATTGAGTTGTATAGTCAATTCCTGTAATCAGTGCCTGGAGTTTCTCTAGGAACTACAAGCTCTGTATTCTGTGGGTCCCAAATAGAGATTTATAGAACCCCTCTGAGAAAGTTAACTAGTATTAGCTGAACATATTTTTGTATTTTCCATTAAGCTATGCTGACTTTTCACCAAGGCGGAAACCTCCAAATCCACCTTGAAAATTTGTGGTGTGAAATTATCTTATCACTCAGAAACATACCTAAACAGAAAGTAAGAGGGGAGAAAAAAAGACTCTCCATAGACCCCAAGCCCATTACCATAACATCAGATATTGATTCATGCTGTATTTGCCAAAAAGAGTCTTAAACTTCTAAATTGCCTCTTTCCCCCATTCCCATATTTGTGGATTGTTATCCACAACTCATAAATTATCATGTTGTTCATTGTAAATATATTGTTTAGATGAAAAAATTATATGGCTAATTGTGAAAATGTTTTTTTTACAGATTTGGGTTTTTTTCCAGCATATTCTTTGGCCTATTTATGCACAGAATTTGAGTAGAGTTTATTATTTCTAAAAGAACAAATGCATCCAACAATATAATTACATCTGCCTAATTGCATGCATGCTGTATTAGAGCCAGATTTTTTTATTATTATTATTAAAATACTTGCAGTACATTTGAAAAATTCATTTTACTGGGGCATAGATTTCCAGATTAATTTCTTATATTTATCGAGGCAGCATTCATAGATTTCCCTCCTTCTAACTCATTTTTGTAAGTGAAGAAATTTCCTGAAATATTCATGGGGAAATCATATAAATACTATAAATAAAACTAAACAATATTAATTAATGTGTGTGATGTATATTATCATCTCCTTTTCCCATGAAGTTATCTCCCTTATACTCGGAACTGAAGGATGCAATGTACTGCTGGCTAATCTTATAGTTTAATTTTAAACAGTCTAGATTGAGTTTAATACTTACCTGTTTCTTGTCATGTATTTAAGAAGCCAACTGGATCTTCTGTTGCTTCTATAAGATATCTTTTAGGAATAATCTATATTTTATAAGCTATTTTTGATACTAGACTTTACCATTTACCAGTAAATATGTCACCATAGTGGTAAATTGAGGTAAATAATTTTGTAGCTTTTAAATTGCTTTTAGGACAGATTTTCAGGAGTTTGGTTCAGAAGATTCCATTCAATGTTTCTGACTGCAATATCTCTAAAAATGTTGCAACTTCTTTTTCACATATGAATAAACGTGGAGATAAAGGTTGAGGAGTACGATAAATCTTAGCTACTTACATGAAAAGCTTACCAGGTTTTATGGCCAATGAGCTTTATCAAATTTGCAAACTGACAACCTGTGAGTGTTGCTTTACTGCTCTTAATACTTATGTCTCTCACTCACTCACTCATCTATAATTTGTTTTTCAGTTTTGCTTAGAAGAAAAAAAATGAAACAAGGAAGAGGAGAAATGCAGATTTATTCTGCCGCTTTAAAAAACTCCCCTTTACTCTTTGTTTTCTGTTCCTCTTCCTTTTTCTAGATCTGTACATGTATAAGCATATGAATAACAGTATAACAGACTTGGAAGTCTTCTAATCCAACCTCTTGATCAGGCAGGAAATCATATACCATTATGGACAAATGTCTGTCCAATCTCTTCTTGAAAACCTCCAGTGATGGAGCACTCACAACTTCTGAAGGCAAGCTGTTTCACTTGCTATTTGTTCTGACTGTCAGGAAATTTCTACTTAGAAATTAGTTCTAGGTTGGTTCTCTTCTTGATTAGTTTCTCAGCTGGACTAACGCAGCCGGACTAACATAGCCATCATTTTAAATCGGGGTTTTATTTGTATCGGAGTTGATTTTAAATTGTGGGCCAAATATTTAATTCATTTTAATTGTTCTTAACTTTTGTATTTTCTGTATTTTACCTTGGCTGTACACTGCCCTGAGTCCTCTGGGAGAAGGACGGTATATAAATAAAGTTAAAGTTAAAGTTAAAAGTTTCCATCCATTGCTTCTTGTCCTGCCTTTTGGTGCTTTGGAGAATAGGTTGACCCTCTCTTCTTTGTGGCAGTCTATCAAATACCGGAATAGCTAGTCCTTCTTCATACCCAATTCTTGCAACTGTTCTTCAAATGTTTTAACCTCCAATCCCCTGATCATCTTTGTTATTCTTCTCTGCACTCTTTCCAGACTCTCAACATCTTTTTTATATCGTGGTGAACAAAACTGGATGCAATATTCCATATGTGGCCTTATGAAGGCATTATAAAGTGGTACTAACACTTCATATGATCTTGATTCTATTCTTCTGTTAATGCAGCCTAGGACTTCATTGACATTTTTGGTGGCTGCAACACACTGCTGGCTCATATGTAAGTGATTATCCACCAGGACTCCAAGATCTTGCCTTTCAGTATTTTTGTCTCACTTGTAGTATAGCCCTGTTAATTTCTATGTCACATTTCTTTTAGCAGCTTTTTCTAATGTTTCGGTTCCCTCTTTTATTCCCTACTTTTCACAGATAAAAGAAACTTATTTAAAAACCTCCCTTTTTTATTTCTGCTACTTGTATTTCTCTGCGTGCTCTTCTCTGACTGAGATATTTTTCACTGCATGAGTGAATTTGAGACATTGTGCTTGCTGAAATACTATTGTGAATACTGCAGACAAAATATTTATATCATGTTTAATATATAGTAGGCTATAGCAATAACACGCTTTTTCAGAATCAAATGGCTCAAGCAATACATTAACTACACCAAGAAACAAATTGTCTGAAGATGGTGGACCCTTTGATATTTCTTTTCAAGCTATTTTGAACATTTTTATTTTTAAGTTGGAATAAGAGACAGTTTCTATTGGTTCACAACTTCTGGTACAAAACGTCTCTGTAGCCCTCTGTGTTAATAACTTGTAAATGACTTTATTATCTTTCCCCAACCAAAACTATCTTTACCCCCAAAATATAAAGGGATATATTAAACTTATCTAGCTAAAACTGACCTCTACTATCCATGCTAAATTGGATTTTGGATTAGTTATACATACCTAATGGATATAAATCTTATTAAATAATCAGTTTTAATTAACATTTTAATGTATGCTTTAGATTTGTGTCCACCCACAAACTCTAAAAAGGTTTACATATACTTCCATTATGTTTAATGGGGAAAGAGCATAGCTAAGTAAGGGAACAAACATTTTAATGCTTATTTTATTAAAAATCACAATTGAAAATAAACAAACTGATGCAGGATAACGAAAGAATAAAAATTAAAAAATGAGAGTACAGAAAATAGTCATTTCAATCCTTATCAGAAAAAGTCCATTGAGGGTTAATAGAGATAATAACAACATATCTATTTTCACCTTGATCAAATAAACCAACTTTATATTCTTTCCTTTTACTTTTAATAATCTTGATCTCTCATCCCTTCAAATAATGACCTGGAAAAATAATTTCCTTCTCACAATGTTATTCAAAATGTTAACAAGACCCTTTTGTAAATATAATATAGGAAAATTATTCAAATCACTCTCTTGTTTTGTTTTCTGTATATTCTTTTTAATTATTAAGGCATGAGTCAATTTCAGTGACCAATGTAGCATGTTTTTCCATATTATTCTTGTAGCCTTCATTTTAAAACCCCTTTCAGATCAGTCTCCATCTTGTTTAGCAAAATGTTTTCATTACAACTTTTAAACACAGTCTATAAGTGGTAGACACACTTAAAATTCACCTCTGGATTGATTGTTCAAACATATCCTTCAATATGTCCAATGTTAAGGTAATTTGCTCCATTCTATAATAGCAAGACAAATTTAAATGTCACACTTTAATTTTAGTATTTACTTCCTTCTGGTTCCTTCTAGTTCCAACATTCAAAATTCCATTATAACATTAAAAAAAAAAGATTTCAAAACAAAAACTTGTTCACAGGGAAGGATTCTTATCATTAATTCATACAATTCAATACAATTTGCTATATCCGAAAAGTAAAAAAAAAAAATGTATTCTATAAAATTTGTTGATCCAAAGATTCTAAATAGCTGAAAAGCAATTAAGATGCAATTTCTAAAATTGAAGAAGTTTCATGAAACTTTGGTCTGAAATATTGTCCTTATGAAAGTTGTGGATTATTTTTAAAATTGTAATATGCATAATATCCATATGCTTTTATATTAACACAATAATATATTTTTCATTTTATTCTAATAATTAATGTTGGTAATTTTACTGCTTCAAGATAAATATATGTGGTTACAATCATTACTTCATGATTATTCCTACCTATTTCTGGATGTCCCTCAAGACCTGGCTATGTTATGAGGCCTGGAAGTCCCAGGGGATCAGTGAAATCTTCATGTGGCTCCATTATTACTCTGAACATCTAATCTTCTGTATGCCTTATGATTTTTTTTAAATATAATAATAATAATAATAATAATAATAATAATAATAATAATAATAATAATGTTTTTGATACATTTATTACTTTATATCTTCTTGTATGTTGCCCACAGTCACTTTTTGTGAGATGGGTAGTCATATAAATTTTATATAGCTATCTTTATCAATCTGTCTATCTCTATGTCTATCTATCACATATTAATACAAATAAAATAATTTTACTATGGATTTCAGACATTTTCCTTGTTTTCCCATGGATGAATATTGATAGCTTTATTTTCATTATTCCTGCTCAAACAGAAACTCTGAATTATATTTCCCCACTCTATTACTGGTTTTCACAACACTGCTATCCTTCAATTTTGTTAGAATTTCCAAAATTTCCAGCAAGTATATCTGATCTACACTGATTTAATCAGTGTCATTTTCTTTCTTGTCACCAGTATTTAACTTTATTTGTGGTTTCCATCTTCCAAATTAGCTGAGATCTTATTTCCTAGTTATACAGTTTTTTTCTCAAATGCTACATGCTACCTTTACAAAAGAAGACACCAGATGCATAATTAGTGGCTTAAAATCAGTGGTGAGATTCAGCCAGTTCACACCACTTCGGGAGAACCGGTTGTTAACTTTCTGAGCAGTTTGGCAAACTGGTTGTTGGAATAAATCATTAGGGCAGAGAACCGGTTGTTAAATTACTTGAATCCCACCACTGCTTAAAATGAATGCAAAAATAATGTCATAATTTTATTTAGAAAACTGTTAGTGAATGGATTTGATCCCATGTCTTTCTTGAGCAAAATAGAGGCAAATAATTACTTCCCTTCTGTCAGGAAATCCCACAGAAAATAACTAGGATTTCTAACAATTAAGCCTAACAATTTAGCCAGGAGATTGACTAAATTGATGACAAAGCCACAGCTAAATTTGTTACAGGGGAAAGGAAAGGAAAAAGTATGTTAAAATGGTGGTGGCCTATTAGAACTTGAATCTCATACATTCAGCATTCACATCATGGGAGGCTATAAAATCTAAGGCATCTCCCTCAGGAGTGGCATTCACTTACTTTCACTACCAGTTCGCAAATGTGAGCACACATGCCACCTACGCACATGAACAGGGCCATGCGCGAGTGTGCAGAGCATAAAAAAGGGGGAGGTGATGATGTCTGGATGGGTGGGCGGAGCCTCCCACAGCCACCGCCACCGGTTTGCCTGAACCGAATAGAACCGGATGAATAACACCACTAATCTCCCTACTGCTTAGTTAGAGTCAATCCAGATTTTATTACTTCACTTCAGTTATCCCAGGCTAGCAAATGTGACCTGAGTTCTTCCTTCAAAGTTTTTCAAAAAGGAACTAACATCATGCTGTTTCATAATGGATTAAGATGAAAAAGAACTTTCTAGGAATCTTCAGCCATTTTATTTCTAGTTTATCTTTCAGGTGTTTATTAATAGCTTTGTCCTAGTCAAGAATACTGACATCTGCAGTTTTTATTTTGCCGTCTATTATTAACACCTTTCCTTGACACTCAATTATTTTCTAGGGATTTATCTATGTTCAGCAATATATTCTATTTTATCCTGAGATGGTTGAATCAATTTATTTTTTAGTGAGGCCTCTTTCCCACCTATTCAGTTATAAAACCATATTATTATAATGGTTTACTATTAACGTGATTTAGAAAACTGCACAAAAATTTCATGTGATACAGGTTTATAAATAATGTGTCTCAAAAATGCATTTCTAAATGTATTTTCTTTTCAAATAAACATTTATAAACATCTTTACTGACCTGAAAACTCTGTTGGGAAACAAAGAGGGTGAATAATCCTTTTATTTGCCTGTCAATGTGTTTAGTATCTGTTCGTATCAGAATTAATAGCCATAAAATTCTGAAGCACCTAGATGGTATCTTTTAAATATTTACTGAGTATATATATCATACTAAAGGCTAATTTTCAACCCCACTTTGAAAATCCTTTTAGTAAGATCCTTTGGTAACCTTTTTGCAGTGGTATGTTCTCTTAATTTCACCTGTATTTCATCTCTTAAACTGCTGCAGAGACAGGCTGAAGCTGCCTTTAATTGTTCCATTATTAAAATATTGTTTCCTTCCCGTCTCAAAACAATTCTTGTTGCATGAACATTTCATAGTAATTTTTTGTCTAGTTTCTTTCCTTTTTTAAAAAATATTTTTATTAAACAGGTTTTTTTAAAAAACAAATAATTTTCTTTACAAATTTTCTTCTTTACAACATTTCCGCATCAGTAATCATTTCTTATATATCCATTTTTCTCCCTTACTTCAATTTACTATGTTTACATATGATTCTAATATTGGTTTATATACTGTATATAAAAATAACAACGTACTAAATTCCAATCATACATTCTTTGTATGATTCCATTTCTACTTGTTTGTTACTATGTTTCAACTCCTGTATCTTCCTCATTTAATCTTTCCTTGCCCTTTATATCTGTCCTCTAACCATTCATATCATTTCTCCCATACTATACCATTTCACAGTATTTTAATGGCACAATCATGGCAGAGGGCTACTTAGCTCCAATTGGTTGCCTGTTGTGGACATACCTACTTCCTGTTCAGTCCTATAGCTTTTTTGACTTAAAAACTGCAGGGAAGGCCAGTTTGGTGTAGTGTTTAAGGTACTAGGCTACCAACTGGGACATTCTGGGTTCTAGTCCCACCTTCAGCATGAACCTAGCTGGATGACCTTAGTTCTGTCTTTCTCTAGAAAGGAGAGATAGAGTCAGGAGAGTACATGTTAAAATAGTCTTGAAGAAGTGTCCCTTTCACTATTTGTAAGCTATCTTACTCTAAGATTTTCTGAAAATACAGCTGTTATGTTTGATAAACCATGTTGGGTTTCTTAGTATATGTTATGAATAAATCTCTGATTTATTCAATGGGGCTACAATCAGGGGTGAAATTCAGAGGTTCTGACAGGTTCTGGAAAACCGGTAGCATAAATTTTGAGTAGTTCGGAGAACTGGAAAATACCACCTATGGCTGGCCCCAGAGTGGGGTAGGAATGGACATTTTGCAGTATCCTTCCCCTGCCACACCCACGCCCACCATGCCCACCAAGCCACACCACGCCCACCCATGACTGAGTTTCATGTTTAATGAATAAAAGAGATAATATCCCCTTGCAGAGCTGCCCCATTTTAACCATCAGAGTGGAAAGATCATACCATTTGATTTTGTTCAGTAACAGAAGCTTCTGTGAATGCACAGCACATGCGTAGAAGCCATCCCCAGTTAGAGAGATCAGGCAAACAATGTGAATCAACCTGATTTGATACTTTGTCAGGATGAAGCAGGCACTTCATCATGCTGAGCAAAGTGATATGCAGCTGTGCATTGAAGTGTCTTACAATCTGTACCTCCATATCAACACAAGAACAAAGATGCTTTAATACAAATTTTGCAAAAAAATATAAACTGCTAATTTCTTATGTGTGCCATAGCTGTTCTGCTTCATGTCCATATTTCCTACTTCTTTTTTTAAAAAAATATATTTTTGCTCTATTTTTGAATTCTTTCATATATTTTTTTTACTGTGTTCTGGAAGGATGGCTACTCATCAAACTATCTCTGGATTTGCAGAGCTAGTTTCAGAACAGGGAGAGGGTTTTAATGCAAGCCTCTCTGCTACATACTGTCTATTGACTTCTGACACAGTAGAAAAGTTATTTGGAACAGTGGATAATTCACTATAGGGCAACTATTTTTTAATAATTGAATTGCTAACCCATAGGACACATTTCCCTTTCTAAACTATTCTCCTATTGTTTAAATCAGTGGGAAAAAAGATGGGATATTCAGTATTAATGAATTTACAGAGAGTGGATTAATGTCCTCAGTCACAACAATCAGTCTGACAATGAAAAGCAATATGTATCTATTATCAATTGTGAAATGTTGGAGGGATGATTCTAAAGGTCATTTTTCCTGTCCCACAGCTTGGTTGTTATCTCACCACTTGAAATTGCTTCTTTCAGTTACTGAACATGGTCAAAGTCTATATGTCCCTGTTTGCCATTTCTATAAATAATTCTGCCTATCCGCCTGTTCTGTAAATCTGGATTCAGCAAGAAACATTATATCCTTCAATCTTTCTGTTAGGCAGCACAGGAAGAAAATGCCAAGTACCCACCTGCCCCATCCTTTCTTTCTCTATAGTTTGTTTGACTCAGCATAGGGATGACAGTAATTCTGACCTTAATTTGCAAGGAGACCACAAAGTAGATTAGAAGACAAGAGACTAAAAGGAACAATGTAGAAATAAAGACAATGAGGTGAAATCCCCAAGCTACAAAATATGAAAAAGGGAAATACTATAAAGCATTGTTTTGGAAAATAAATGAGTAAAATAAGTCTTATGAGTCAAGTCTACTGCTTAGTAGTCCACTGGGAGTCGGCCACGGTGAATGCAAAGCACATCCTACATCATTTTCTTTGGAATTCTTTAGATTAGTGTTTCTCAACCTTGGTAGCTTGAAGATTGGTGGACTTCAACTCCCAGAATCCCCCAGCCAATACACACAATATTTAACTGGTTCATAAGAAATGTTCAATTACTAAAATATGTAAGTCAAGGCTATCAGCAATAAGATAGAGAATTTTGACCTCATTTGCAGGTGGATAATTGGGAAGGAAGACGTTATTTAGAATCATAGAACCATAGAATGGAATGGTTATTTGATGCATCTATTTTACCTGGAGGCTTTATCAGAATGACAAAACATGCCTTCTGATGTCACAACAGATGCTCCGCCCTGTTCAGAGGGCATTCATTATGCATATATGTTCAAAGTCACAATGTATAGTATAAATAGCAATAGCATTTAGACTCATACATGCTTCACAGTACTTTACAGCCCTCTCTAAGCAGTTTACAGTGTCGGCATATTAACCCCAACAATCTGGGTCCTCATTTTACCGACATTGGAAGGATGGAAGGTTGAGTCAACCTTGAGCCTGGTGAGAATTGAACTGCCAAATTGCAGGCAGCCAGCAGTCAACAGAAGTAGCCTGCAGTACCGCATTCTAACCACTGCACCATCATGGCTCAAATGGTGAAGTTTGTGTTGCAGCATTGCAAACTATGTTTGAGCATTTTGTTCTTGTTGTCTTCCCTATAAATGTCTATGGGGCCATTCAGGCCATAAAACGCTGCCTCCTACTTAATGCAAGAATTTAAATCAAAGCACCCATGAAAGATGGCCTTTGAATAAAAGTATCCAGTAAAAGGAGCCTACCGCATCTCTGGGTAATTGATTACACTATTAAATTTTCTTATTACAAAGGTTTCTGTCACCATCTTCATCAGTTGGAGACTGTTTTCCATTATTCTGTATCCTGCACTTTGGAGTAATAGTGAACACAACTTGATTTTTCCCCCATGAGATATATTTTCAGGTATTTGAAGAGTGTTATTATAGTTCACTTTAGTCTTATCTTCTTAAGGCCTGAACATCAGGACATGAAGCATTTTGGATTCTAACCAAACAGTTGCAGTGGGGCTTGCTTGTTTGTTTTCCTTGCTACTTGTACACTGATCAGACACTCTGAAATATATTCTTCCCTTTGAATGAAACACTGCATAGTCCTATGACCTCCAGCTCTTCTAGTCTAACTTCAGGTTCTCTGAATCTTTGAAGTGCGGTGTCCAAATTGGATACCATATGGGATGGAAGTTGGATCTAACCAAAACAAAATAATGTCAAATAATTATTGTCTATGGTTTGAAAACTACATTCTGTTACAATATTTCACTTATGAGGGACTCTTCCATTATTTTTCTCCTTGTTCTGCAAAACTCTAAGTTGATTGTCATATATGGAAAATATACAAAATTGTGCTCTCTTCAACTTCAAAGCAAAGTCAAAGAAATACTGCATATATTTGCTCTAACACAGCGTATGTTTACTATATAATTCATTGGACTGATTTTTTTCATCATTAGGGTCATGATGGCAATGCCAGAACAGGGTTTGGGGGCAAAAGTCTTATTTAGGAGAATGAGCAGGACCACTTCTCTAAATAACCTTTTAAACCATGTAAAAAGAAACTAGAAACATTAAATCCAGAATTTAATTTTATTTAACAACATCTGTGAAAATATGCTTTCTCTGGATAGCCATAGTTTTTTCAACAACCAAGAATAAAGAGGAACAAATAGAAACTACTGAAAAAGGTTGGAGATCTGACAGGATGCAGGTAGTGAATATGAAAGGAAGACAAACAACGAATAGTCAGCTTTACCATTTGCTTGTCATATAGGAGAATAATGGAGTTTACTAAACCATCCTCAAAGGATGAATGGAGCTGTGGATGGAGCTGTGGATGGATGCAGCTGTGGAGTTCTCAACAGCTAGAAAATCAGACCAGGAAAAAAAATCCTTAAAGAAATGACTGGAAATGACAACATTAACTATATATAATTCATCAAAATGATGTTTTTATCCCAGCTGCACTATTTTTTCTAATGTGGTCTCAACTGACCATTTTAAATCTAAATGTAGTCCACTTCCAACGACAAAAACAATAGATAATTATTTTCAAACTGTAGGTAAGAACCATTATAAAAAGGGCCATGAG
The DNA here is from genome assembly GCA_032468215.1 of Stegonotus admiraltiensis. Lineage (NCBI taxonomy): Eukaryota > Metazoa > Chordata > Lepidosauria > Squamata > Colubridae > Stegonotus > Stegonotus admiraltiensis. The sequence goes on along the minus strand of JANHZT010003287.1, from coordinate 225,697 downwards.
ACTTAGAAGAAGATATAGTCAAGAGATCTTTGTGCATATCATGCCAATGGTGCCTGCATTTAGATATGAAATAGAGTCTCAAATAGTAGATTTCTGGTAAGTTGTGTATGTATGTACTGTATTCATCTCTCTCTCTCTCTCTCTCTCTCTCTCTGTCTCTCTCTCTCTCTCTCAAGAAAAAGAGAGGCTAGGATAAATTCAAGCCACACCTTACAGTTATATAACTTAAAATGACAGGTGATAAGCTTTCAAAGGAAACAATGCTTTGTAGTTTATTTATTTGTCATATTGTGAGTTGTAAATTCATCTATTTATGGAACCACATTTTTTCTCTATTGTTCAGCTCTATAGGTGGTCTTCTATTATCAAGTTGGATGTCACAATTCTGTCAGTTTGATGTTAGGTTGTTGCTGGCATGAACTGACTTTCATTTTATTTTAATTTATTTTTCCCTTCAAGAAAAGGAAGATGAAACTGGAGTTTTGTGTGTGTGTACATGCACATGAGCTGATAGGTAAAGAGCTGCTGAAAGTTTGACAATATAGGCCCTTGCTTCTTTCTTGCATTCCATATTAAAAGTTGTGTGGTGGCATCAGTGGAACAATGGAATTGGTCGGCCAATAAACAAGTTATACATAATTCCTATGAAGTGTCAGCATTATTGTTAAGTTATTAATAATAGTTTATTTATTTAAACTTTATCACTATAGTGATCAATCATTTTATTGAATGATAGCTGGTAGAATGTAGGTAAAGATACCAGGGCTTAAAACAGACTGAAAATGAAAATTGCAAGGTCATTTCTTTAGAAGTAATTGGCATCTCCTTTCAACATTCTCTAATATTTGTGAGTGCTGAAATTAGCAATAGCAATAGCACCTGTAGTGTTTACAGCCCTCTCTAAGTGGTTTTACATAGTAAATATATTGCTCTCAACAATCTGGGTCCTCATTTTACCAGTCTTAGAAGAATGAAGGCTGAGTCAAGCCTGAACTGGTCAGGATTGAACTGGCAGAATTAGCCTGCAATACTGCATTCTAACCACTGCACCACTATGGTGCCTTGGGAATTGAGATATGGTATCTTCTTCTTCTTCTTGTGCCATATCTGTTATCGGACGTTGGCGATCATGTTGGTGATCCTATTTTATTAACAGCAGCGTGAAAATGTGCTGTTGAGTTTTTTCCACACCAGTCCCTTAGATTTTGAAGCCATGATGTTCTTCTTCTGCCTGGACCTTGTTTATCTTCAATCTTTCCTTGGAGGATTAAGTGGAGTATGCCATATTTTTCTGGTATCTAAGGAAGGAAATCGATCCAATAGTTCTGGAAGGTATTAAAATATAAAGAAAAAGAATCATAACATATTTCAGGTAAATTTTAGCTTAGCTTTAAGGTGATTTTTTCCCCCTACCAGCAGCTACACTCAGTAGGAATAACAAGCATCTTCCATTTTGGGATGGACATTAAACATTTCATTTTAAAAATTACATTAAGTGTATAATAGGATTTATCATGCTTTAGGCACTCTTGAATTGCAACATATTATGGAAATCTTATTTGAATTTTATGTTGAAAAAAAAAAGACTGAATTGATGATTTCCAAATTTGGGGATTAAAAAGGGCCAAAGAGATGGGGGGGGGAAATAAGATGATAATTACTTTATAGAAAGAGCGGAAGATATAACTATGTGTTTTCTTCTCTTTTCATTCTTTTTTTTCTTTTTTCTTACTATTTGTTGTTGTTTTGTATACTTTTATTGTATTTTTTTTTTAAAAGCCACATACTAAGGGATTGAAATGCTCAGACTGCACTCCCTAGACTTTTGAGTGAGTGAAAATTTGAAAGACTTGGAAATGCAAGGCACATGCTGGAACTTCATAGGAATTATCTAAGGACAGCAGATTGTATAAGTGCCAGAAATGTATGAATCATGACAGCTGAGGTAAATAGATTTCTGGGTTAGAAGCAATAAATATCTGCATATAAGATACTAAAGGACACAGAGTATGAGCAGTCTCGCCTTTTTTATGACTTCTGCTAGGAAAAAGATGCTAGGATATATAGGTGTTTTTGTCCGATATAGCAAAAAGTTATACTATATTCTTCTGAATGCTGTTGATAAAATCAACTCCTATCAACTCTAACTTTATTGAGAATAATTTGATGCTGTGGAAAGTGCATTTTAAATCAAATTTTATGAATGTTATCAAGATTATGAATATTCTATTACTCCTATTTCCTATATAATTCAAGACGGGGAGCAGGAAGCAACAGAATATCAACAGCTTTCTTTGTTTCTTTCCTAGTCTAATATCTTTTGCTTTGTGGATTTGCATACACATCATCTTTGCAAGCTACTCTGATTAACATATATAAACACAAAAATCTTGTGGGTTTTTGATTGATGTAATTTTATATTCTGGCAATAATATTTTTCTATGTGTGTGTCTATATAGCTATGTGAAATAAATATATTCAGTGTATAACGTATCAGATTGCTAAGATTATATTTTAAATACACAATTTACACCATAACACATTAATGAAATAATTTTATATACTTTTCTTAATGTTTCAACAGCAGCTAATTAGGGTTAGGTTTGCATTTGCGACGGCCACAATTCTAGGTCAGAGATGTGTATTTTGGTTGTCCTGTAAAAATATGTTTTGATTTGACTCAGTTACAGTGATTTTATAAATTTGCTTCATTGATCAATATGGATGTTTTATCTATATCTATCTATATCATCTTACTTGGTTACAAAGTTCATAGTCTTCTTTGCTGTACGTCTTATGCTGTAACAACATTGGCAAAAAGGCATTAAGAGTTGTTAACCTAATCTTGCGTAGCTTCTTCTCTGGTAATATTGTACTACTAACTATAGCATACAAAACATTTGCTAGACCAATTCTTGAATACAGCTCACCTGTCTGGAATTCACACTGCATATCGGACATAAATACAATCGAAAGAGTCCAGAAATATTTTACAAGAAGAGTCTTCCATTCCTCTAACCACAATAAAATACCTTATGCCACCAGACTCCAGATTTTGGGCTTAGACAACGTAGAACTATGCCGACTTCAGTCTGACCTAAGCATACTACATAACATTATCTGCCACAATGTCCTTCCTGTCAATGACTACTTCAGCTTCAACCACAACAATACACGAGCAAATAATAGATA
>JANHZT010003287.1:191013-204387 GCA_032468215.1 Stegonotus admiraltiensis | reverse complement strand
AAAGAAAGAAAGAAAGAAAGAAAGAAAGAAAGAAAGAAAGAAAGAAAGAAAGAAAGAAAGAAAGAAAGAAATGTTTACATTTGAGAAGGTAGGTTACTTACGGTTTTCATAACTTTACAATTTTCACTTTAGGATCATTTCTTATTGTCTAATGTTGTTGGGCAAAAATCTAATTTTCCAAGAAATAACTGAAAAATGGGTGTTGATGATGGCAATGATTGAAATGGAGGAAATAATAATCATTGCACCAAAGTCATTAAGATCTATTGAAGTTTTTATTTAAAAAAAATAAGTGGGCCTTATTTTGTAGTAGATATGCTTAGATTATACAAATAAAGCACTAAATCCAACTCTGTGTATCCAAACAGGCAAATAAGAGTTATCATTGTTTTGAAATAATTATTCAACATCACAAGAACAATCAGAAAATGCTGAAAGTAATTATTTAATGGGAAAAAAATTGATCTTTGTCTAATATCAACTGATTAGGGGCCTATATTGGTTGATTTGAAACTTGTATGCAGCAAAAGTATGGACTGACTAAATAGTTTTGTCCATAGGAGAAAGTAAGAAATGTTATGCCATTATGGCATTTCAGAATTGCTTATAATTCTTGTTATCCTCAATAATCTGCTTTATATCGTTGTGGTTTATACTTGATTTATTGATTCATTTTGTTTACTGCCATGTTGGTATCTACATGTTTCAGAAGAAAATTTCCAGTGGGATAAGTATGTTGGTCAATTGAAACAAAAACCAGAAAAAGGCATCTTAAAGATTAGAGAGCTGATGAAGTGGACAATACTCCATGCATATTATGTTATCATAAATGTATTAATCTTGAGTCTTATATCTTTCAAGCTCATATAAAATAAAATATTATGTTACTTCACAGTTGGAGAATCAAAGAGTAATTCTTTACTCTTACTTCCTAGCTTTATAGGGCTATTCTACTTCATCAGTTATCATTCAGCTTTAGTAGACAGGAATAACATAACAAATATTCAGAGTGATTTCGGGGGGAGGGGGAAGTAATGGTTCCTAAAAAATCATTACGACTTTTCTGACTTTTCTTGGCCAGATAAATCAGGCAACACAAATTCATCTTCTGAGGTTATTTTTTCTAATGTTCCTTCAAAAATGCCTCCTAACTCTGAAGTGGCTTCCAGAAGCATTGTTTTGCAGCACTACTCAAAACAGATGGTTTGTTGAGATAACTAGAACACAGTGCAGAATGGCATCTGGTTGTTGTTGTTTTTATAGCCCTGCACAGGCTGTTGCCCATCAAGCTGCATGTAGCTGACAAGGTGTTGAATAAGCATTCTGTTTTTATTTTACTTTGTATGTCAGTTATAAATAAATAAATAAATAAAGGTAGAGGGGTTTATCAAGCTGTTAAATAAACTTCATTGGTTGGTTTGGTTCGGTTTGGTGGTTCACAACCTTTTTTTCTAGGGCCATTAATTCAGCCAGGAAACGAAATTTCAAATGCATTTAAATAAGGGGCTCTACATTTACGTTACACACAATCCTGGTTAGTCCGATTGCTCTGTGCAATGCGGCTGTCTTTGCTTTGTGAACAAAAGACCGGAGTTCACATAAGCAATACTTTTTAGCTCTCAGATTAATGGAAACCATTTCTATGATCTGCTGATCTTGATTTCAGAATGTCGGGTTCACTTGTATTTTCCCTTTTTTCAGAGCATAGAATGAACTTGGTATGAAATCTAGAGTGACTGTCTTTGGTTGTTCAGGAAGAATCTAAAAATTTAATACGTTTATCTTATTTAGTAACATCAAAGATGGAACAACCTTTGTACCAATTATTAATGATATGGAGGCAGGTTCTCTCTTCCATTATCCATCACCTCATTGGTAGTACTGGGTATGATTGTGAACTTCTAAAACTTAATGGAAATAAGAATTGTGTCCTATGTAAATGTTAAAATATAATAGCTTCCCTGCCAATTTGGGTGGGGTGTGATATCCTAGTATATTTTACTATAGATAAACAGGCAGCAAACCTCACACTCGTTCACACTGATAATGTTACCTAGTTGGACAATGAAAGGTTTGCAAACAAATAATCAAGTTCAGAGAGCACCAAGAATTCCATGGATACAAAACAATACAATAAGATGCTACACTATACTATACTTACAGATAGATGAATTGGCATGCAAGAGAAACTGAACTGTGATAATGTCATGGCAACAAACACTAGGAGAAACATAAAATTGGGAAATTGAGAATACAGTTTAGGAGCTTCACCAAGGTCTCAAGAGCAAATAGTCTTATAAAATGGAATTTTCCTATCTTTTCCAAAAGAACCTCTGTTCTTTGGAAAAGATATATACCTTGCTCACATGAAAGCTCTTCTATAACTGAGAATGGTTACAATGAATAAATAATCTGCTTGCTTCAGGGAACTATCAATTCTATCAAAATTAAAGTGACAAAGACCAGTGATAATGAAAATAATTATAGATGAAAATGAAAAATGCTTGAAACAGATTTTGCACAAAGAAATAAAGAAGTTGTTTAAAATAAACAGTTTTATTTATACATATATATTAAAAAGACAAATTCCTTCTTTCATTGATATCTCTCCATATTATATTTTTTCTAGCCGATATCTTTAAGTACTCCTATTTAGGTTTAAACAGAGATGGTTTGAAATGTACAATTCCTACCTTGTCTATGAAGAGATGATTTTTACAACCCAATAACATAGAAAGCCTAGGTTAAGTCTCAAGAACATGCTACAGCAGATTCTTGCTCTGTTATTTGGGATTGGTTTAAACCAGTTGGACCTGAGGAAGTGGGCAAGGCCATTAGGACAATAATCACACCTGCTCTTTAGATCCATGTCTACCCTGGCTAACTAAAACTGCCTGAAAAGTGTTGTGTGGTTAGGTTTTAGTGGGCAGTGGTAGATTGACAGTGGGCAGCATTGTATTGTGCTGGTTTACTTTCAGTTGTCTCCAACATAAAAAGTATTGGGGGAGAAGTTAATGGTGAACTTGTTAAGTTTATTATTTTGCTCTAGAAGTTCCATATTTTTGTCAAAACTTTTATCCTCTTTTACGTCCTTGAACCATAAGGATCTGTGAAAGCCAGCTACATCCAGCATTGGCATTCTACTGTTGCAAATTTGATAGGTTAGCACTCACTTTGGTTTGCTTTTAAAGTGGTGATTAAGGAAGATATTTTGTTGTCAGAAACAACACAAAAATTGATATCACATACATTTTTGTAACATAACCTTAGTCAATACAACATTACATTCTTGGAAGGATTTTGAAAGGCTGAAAATGCTGAAAAAGTTGGATACCACTTCAAGCAAATGTAAGTCTAGTCATGACGAATGTATACTTCTGACAAAACTTACACAACTGTCTCCACCAGTATAATTTGAAATTCAGCAGAATTTTAGGATATGAAATAGAGAGGATCAATTAGTTTCAAGGCAAATCTCTACACATAGTATCATAGTTTCAGTATTGTCTCTACACAGAGAATCATAAGAATCATAAGATTGGAAGAGACAGTGGAAACATTCTAGTCCAACCTGCAGCTTATTTCTAAAATAGCCAGACTTGATTTCTCATTTTTATTCCAACACAATCTTTGTCTACAGTACACTGAGCTATTCTGTAATAGCAAGGCATTTACTTTGTTGATACATTTTTTTTCCTGAATAGGGAATTTAAATGAAAAGGTAGAAAAATCAAGACTGTGTTGACAATACACATATTTGCATATTCACATATATCCATAAACTTCCCCTACACTCTCCAAGAACTCATGCTTACTTATTCACATGCATAACATTTATTACATAGGCCTGCTCTTGTTCTTCTAATGGGCTGCATTCACTTTGTGTGAACAAAGTTCTGTGGGGTCCTTGATACCAAGGACCCCTCATGTCAATCCTGAGCTATAAATATTCTCCTTTATTGGTACAAAGTTCTGTTTTATGAACCCATGATGCTGGATTAGACCATTGAGAAAGCCCTGCTTAACTAGTAATCTGTTAAATACTACTACTCTGAAATTTAACTTAATTGTGCATCATTAAAAACTGGAAAGGTATGGAATATTTTGAACGTTCCTAGAGTTTCTATAACCCATTAAAAATAGTTGACTGTTACTGGTATAAAAACGACACTTTCCAAACTAGAAGCTGTTGCCTGTTGTATAGTAATTTGTTATTAAAATATGCCTTTCCTGAAGGCAGAATATTGCTTTGGAAGGAATTGCTTATGAACTCACTGTCTGGGGGTTGCTGTTTACTGGCTAGAATGTTAGATGCATTGTTCAGTCAGCCTGTTGGCCACCCTTGAGTTTTGGAAATTACAGCTCCATTTGAATCATCCATGGCTTCATTTCAGGTGGTATATTGAATCTTTTGCCAAATCCAGTTTACTATCAGCTATTTTCTTGCAGCAGCCATGTGAGCAATACAGTAATGAGCTCAACAAACGCTCATTACAAGAGGGAACTTGGCAAGCCAAAATAAACCATAAGGTTCTGAGCACCCTCAGATGTATGCAGCTTCAGGGGGGGATGGGGACTCTGTGCCATGCACAGCTGAAATTCACGGCTTTTGGTTTCCAGTTTGTTTCTTGAGATTTCTTAAACTTGGACTGTGTGTGTGGAAGGAAGAACCTTACCACAGAAAGTAAACATATTTAATGATGAAAATTATTTAGCATAGCCATCTTCCTTAGCAAATGTGTAGTCATGTGTGCACATATAAATACTCAGTGTGTGTATCTACAGATTAGAATAAAGATTTGCTGGCAGAGAATTAGTTGAGCTTTCAACAATATCCCCCCTTTTTCAATTCCATCCGTGTCCTTCACTGATTCAGTTCATCAGGATTCTACTCACACTGCCATAGGACTATATGTTTAGCAGGAGGGAAATGGACAGCTTATGTGTGAGTGAAATTACTTTTTCAGTGTTAGTTCTTTTCAGTGATATTATTTTTCAACAAGTTTACATAAAATCAATAAAAAGGTACTCCTGCGGAAGAGCTCAGAGGCTGCCTCTTCGCCACTTTGGCTCCACCTCCTCTACTTAAAATCTATATTCTGGCTCTTTCTTAAATGTGATCACATTTGGAAATCTGCTCTGTTGCTTTTTCCCAAATATCCACAGAACAATAAATATGGTTATTGCAAATAACTACTTGCAAATACAAAAAGTCTTCAAATGTCTTCTAAAGAATATAGCAGCTTGGTTTTTTTTGAATCTAGTTATTAGTATACTTCACTTAGTATAGTGCAAGAAATCTATCCCATGTTTGAGTATTCTGAGAAATGAAAATGGGACTTTTAACTATTTTTTTTGTTTGTTTTGTTTGTTGAGTCTTCCTGTCCAAAGGTTGGGAGAACCAAAGCAGATAAATACACTTCTAAATCCCTTTTTCTTCCCAGTTCACAGACACAAGAAGCCTGCTTCAATGAAATCAAGATAGCCAATCTCGCTGCCATATGTTCTGCTAATGTGAATTGTAACTGATTAATAAGAAAAGTGCTAGGTATGCCGGAACTATAGTGTTTAATTAGATTCACTTTCATCTTTACTGTCACCCACAGTTCAGTGCTTAGTCTTTAGTAAATTTTTACTTATTACATATGTGCATATCAAAATAGAATTGTATCTCTCCTCCCATTTCTTTTTCCATCCTTAGATAGAAACCCTGGATCCTTTGGAAAAGAATGCATGTTTTCACTCTTCATATGGCGGCAATTACACATGGATGCAGATGTGTTTTATCATTATTGGTAATAATAATAATAATTGAATAGTTCAGTGCTTCAGACGTAGAGAAGCACAAAGCTAGCATCTGTTGGCAATATTTTAAAATTTAATTTGTAGGCCTTCTCCACAATAATGAATTATTTGGCTGCCTCTTTATTTGGCATCTTTTATGAGCTTTGACTCAAATTGTATATATTATAGCACTACCCACTGTGTGAACAGATAAATATTGGGTTACTGAATTGATATTTGTGTTTTTTAAGTCGTTTACATTTTACGTTCTTACAGACATGGTATGAGCAATCCTGATGTATTTATCATTCTGCTCACTCTCTATTATTCCTGGCCTCTCTTCTACAACCAAAACCACTTCTTTCTAATGTCATAGCCCTAATGTCTATTTGTAAAAATTGTTTTTTCTTCTTTTTGTGAAAGCTTCCATTATTACACAAAAGCTCATCATTATAATATGTATTTGGAACAATAAAAACTGTGCATATTGAACTGCAGTGCACCAAAGAGGTCTGGATTTTTTTAAAAAATGCTGAGGTCCTACCAAGCAAACAACTTCACAGATTCTAATTTCTCTTTATTGATAGTTAGCAGCCATTGAAATTGAATTATTCCCATGATGGACAGAAGGAAGGAAGGAAGGAAGGAAGGAAGGAAGGAAGGAAGGAAGGAAGGAAGGAAGGAAGGAAGGAAGGAATCATTTTTAGACTTAGCACTAAAAGCAAGCAATTGCCCAAATGGCTCAAATATAAGTTTCTTGCATAAAACAAACAAATAAACAAACAAAAATCAAAGTTATCTTTTAGAAGTAATTTATACATACAGATACAGATATAGGCACATATACAAAATCTGTCTTCATCTATCATTTATTTGTCTGTCTGTCTGTCCATCTGTCTCTGTCTCTGTCTCTCTACACATAAACACACGTTATACAACATATTTATGTAGTAATATATGCAGAGGGACCCTGTATTTTAAGCATTATATGCTTAAAATGATGCTTAAGAAAAACGATGCACATTTATTTCAGAGTCCATTTCACTGAACTAAACAAATAGAATTCTGGCTTATACTGTAATCAGTCTAATTCTGCTGAGCAAAGTCTTTGTTTAAAACTGTAACAATGATATTTGGACAGTCAACTTATTATAAACATATACATATTGTAATGTGTATACTGCATAGAGTACAGTGGAAGTGAAGTACTAAAACAATGCTCCCCAACAAGGCACCTTCAATTCCTAGAAATTTTTACAGGTGTAATTCTGGTTGTGGCATCAACAAAGCTGAAATCTTCATTTTAGGAAAGCATATAGGTAGGATAAGATTTTACATATAGAACCAAGTTTATTACAATACAGGTATTAAAATTTTAATCATAAATTAAATATGAGGAAGATTACACAAAAAGTGTAATAATACTAATTAAACTTATGACATATCAATTTTCCTTATTGTCATCTTGAATTGGGTATTATTAGCAGGTTTTCTAGAAAAGACAACTCTACATTTCATTTATAGAAAAGATCTAAATTATTTCTGACAATAAGCCAAGTACCTGAAAATGCAGAAAGAAAGAAAAATCTTTAAAAGGACATCAAATATCTTAGATTTGTAAGGTTCTGGGTCCAATGTTTCTGTTACTTTTATGTATCTTGATTCTTGTATTTCTGAATGATTTTCATGACTGTTTTGGAGATTGTATATTTTTTCCTTTGGATGTAATGTAAACTTATGTACTTCACCGTTTTCTTCATTATTTTTTCTAGGAAAATAATTCTAGGAAAACTTTTGTGTCTAAGTCTGAAATATAAAATTTGTAGTGGAAGGTAAACTATTGAATAGGAAAGTTGTAATACAAGTTGTAAAAACTTTTTGACAATTAAAAACCAAGTTTCTAAAATGAACCCAAATATTTCTTATAAGCTTCTTATCTGTAGGCATGCATGCCATAGAAAGATTGTTAAGAAGCTTATGAGAAACAATTGGTAGCTTCATAGTAGAAACTTAGTTTTTAATTTCAAAAATGTTTGTCAAACATAATTTTCTGAAATGGGCTGTTTGGAGGAATGGGAAATAAGAGACAATTCTAATAGGTAACCACATTATAATTTTTCCCCAAAACACCTTTAAAGGAAATGGCAGTTAGTGATGTAACAGAGAACTGAATAAATTTCATAATTTTGTCATATTCTAACTTCTTTAAATATTAAACAAAGAGAAAGAGTTTTCCCCCCTTCCTTTCAAAGCTAAACTCCAATCATACCTACGTGATGGTGACTGGGTTGGTTGGTGAAAATTAAGATAGTGGAGTTCTACCATCTTGCTAATTTAGACACAACATACATGGATACTGCCGATAAAGCCTCGTCTTCAAATTTGGACTACTTTTGGCATTTCCTGTCAGTATAGCATGTCTCTGGCATCTTTCTACAATTTGTATTGAATTCTGTTGCATGTATGAGACTATAAAGTGGCTTTACAATTCAATCATGCTGCTAGAATATCAAATTAATTCACAGTTCTAGCTCATTGCCCCAAATCTAAAGGGGGGGAGGGGGACAAATGACGCCAGTACAGTCCTCATCCAAATGAGAATGCTGTCACAGAATGCCAGTGGGCGAGTTTTAGGAAGAACATAAAGCAATTGTATTTCACTGGAGTTTCCATGGTAGCAAATGACTACTTTTATATTGTTGAAAGGTGAACAAGAGTAACAATGGAGAGCATGAATTGCTGCAAGGTGTAAGCATCAGAATTTCATTCAATCTCCCCTCCCCAATTCAGGCAGTAAAGTAATGGTTCAACTACAGACTTTCAACTGATGAGAGGGGGAGAGTAGGGGGACGAAGAGAAAAGGGAAGAACCTCAGTTTTTCACCTGTTTCCATTCAGTATCACATATTTTATTCTTTAGAAGAAAGAGGTTGCTTTGTTTTTCCCAGGAGTAATTGGGAATCAGGAGCAGTTTAGAGAAGAAATAAAAACAACTATTTCAGGTGAATACAAGGTTTGTAGTGGTTACTTCTGACCCAAAGCTATATATATCTGGGATATCTTCTCTGGCCTCTGGCCAGAGAAACACTCCAGTTCCTCAGAGTCTGAAATAGCTTTCTATTTAATTGTTTGATGCTCAACCCTTTATTAATATTTGCAGTTAGTTCAGAATATAAGTGAATCCAGAGTACATGAAGACTTTTTGTTAACTTTTTGTTACTAATTTTTGGAGCTACAATGTTTCTGTTAAAAGAGCAAAAAAAAAAAAGGCAATTTCTCAGTTTAATATTTATGGATTAACAAAACTGTATTAATCTGTCTCAACTGGATAGGGTCAGTTTCTTTTGTGATTCATAAGTAATGACCATATAGTATTGGTTAAGATTTTATTCCATGGCCATATAAGAAAAAACTGCAATAATATAACATGAGGTAACAATATGAACGAAAACAGAAGAATATAACATAAAATAGCAATAGAATAATATTAAAATAAGAAAAAGTAAAATCTTAAACTAGTGGTAAACTCCATTTTTTTTTTTACTACCGGTTCTCTGGGTGTGGCTTGGTGGGCATGGTGTGACTTGGTGGGCATGGCTTGGTGGGCGTGGTAGGGGAAGGATATTGCAAAATCCCCATGCCCTCCACAGTCCTCGGGGAAGGATATTTCAAAATCTCCATTTCCATCCCACTCTGGGGCCAGCCAGAGGTGATACTTGCTGGTTCTCTGAACTACTCAAAATTTCCGCTACCGGTTCTCCAGAACCTGTCAGAACCTGCTGGATTTCACCCCTGCCCCTCCCCCTTTGTTGAAAGAAGGCTGTTCAATTTTAACATAGATGGCCTCTTTGATTCCTCTTTCAATCCTGTGTCCAGAATGTCCACAGGAGAACCTGTGAGACATAATGAGAACAATTAACCAGTGGGATGGCTTGCCTTCAGGAGTTGTGGGTGCTCCATCACTGGAGGTTTTCAAGAAGAGACTGGACAGTCATTTGTCACTTGCTTGAGCAGGGAGTTGGACTAGAAGACCTCCAAGGTCCTTTCAAACTCTGTTATTCTGTTCTGAACCAACACTTCAGGACAGAATTCAGCAGTCCATCTGCACCTGAAAGAAAAGGGCCACTCCTTTGAAGGAATGAAATTTCTTAGATGAGAAGTGAAATGTCTTTTTTTAAAAAATCAAAAGGTCCAGTTGCCTATAAAATAAATGCATTTTTGGACTAATGAAAGGTTATTTTCATGGCCAGCAAGTGAGTGCCGTGGTGCATGGCCAGTCACAAGTAGGTAGCATTCTTTGCTTTTGCCATCCAGAGTGTTTTCATACAAATGGAAAAATCAGAGAATCAAACAATGTAAAGATCGGAAGGAATCTTGGAATCTCATCTGGTGTAGTCTCTGTTCAGGGTGGCCACTATAGCATCCTCAGCAGATGTTTATACATCCTCTTTTTAAACACCTCCACTGAAGGAAAGTTTATCATCTAAATCTGTCTGTTCCATTGTTATGGTTAGGAAATTCATCAATTCAATCATTTCTCACAAGTTTAGCTTCCAGACCTTTTATTCAAGGGTGGGTTTCAAAACCCATTGCTACTGGTTCGCTCGTGGGCATGCGCAGAAGCGTCTGGGCGGGTGGGCGGAGACTCCCGCCAGCACTGCTACCAATTTGCCCGATCCGGGGTGAACCAATAGCAACCCACCACTACTTTTGTTACTCAGGTTGCTCTCCTCTGGACATGTTCTAGTTTGTCCAGTCCTTCCTAAAATGTGGTGCCCAGAACTGTATGCAATATATTGGGTGCAATCTTAATGCAATCTACACCTCTTTCCTTTATTATCCTTTTATTTATGTATTTATTTACAGGATTTATTTTTATATTTATTTACAAATAAATAACTGTGTTTATTTACATCTCATTAAGTGGCTCATTAAAATTAAGAGAACCATAGATAAAAAAGAGAAATATCCTTTTCCTCAGGCACCAGACCAAACAGCCTCTCATTCTAGCCCGATTCATGGAGAAAAGCCAGGTCTTTTTGGTCCTCCAGAAAATTAAAGGGTCCTTCACATCCTAATTGGGAAGCTATTCCATATTGATGACACCAAACCCCATGCTGCTGGATGATGTTGCCCAGCCGCTTCATATAGATGTTAAATTGAAAGGGAGAGAGACCCAAGCCCTGAGACACCCCACACAACAGGACCTAGGGATGGGTGTCTCCTTCCCCAACAGCAATGACTGGGGCGACCATGGAGAAAAGAGGAGGGCTATCATAAAACAGCGTCATCCGTTCCCAATCCCTGAACCAGTCCAGCAAGATACCATGGTCGATGGTATCAGAAGCCACAGAAAGTGCTGAATGGATACCCCATCCCCATCCCAAGCTCTCCATAGGTCATTCACCAATGCTGTCTCAATAATATGGCCCAGCCTGAATCCCGACTGAAAAGGAACCTGAACTGCCTAATTTGTTGTTTCATGTATCCTTGAAAATCTAAGTTCTGTTTGCATTGTACTTTTTATAACTTTCTTTCTTCAGTACACCTTATTGGTGATTATGTCCAATGTTATATATGCATCCCTTTCATTCTTATGCAACGAAAGTATCTGCAACAGTTTCCTAAGCTGTCCTCTCCAATTTCTTTTCTCATAAGAATCATAAACAATTATATTTTCACTATCTTTTTTTTCAAATCTTCCTAACCCCATCAAAAAAAGAGTCTCCAAACATTTCTTTTCTTCTACCCATTTCATCTTTTCCAAGAGAGCAACGAGCTTGCACTCATAGTATATATAGTGCCTGTTGCAGTGGTTGTTTTCAAAAAATTTTACTACCAGTTCTGTGGGCGTGGCTGGGTGGGCGTGGCAGGGGAAGGATGCTATAAAATCTCCATTCCCATCCCACTCCAGGGGAAGCTTACTGCAAAATCCCCATTTCCTCCTGATAAGCTGAGACTCAGAAGGCGGAGAATAGATGGGGGCGGGGCCAGTCAGAGGTGGTATTTACTGGTTCTTCGAACTACTCAAAATTTCCGCTACCGCTTCTTCAGAACCTGCTGAAACCCACCTCTGGCCTGTTGTCTTCAGGGTGAAAAACAAATTTGGCATATTCCTTGTAAATCACTGAGCAATTTTCCTCCTCTTCTATGTTCCTCTGATGACAAAAGCATCAAACAAAATAAGAATCTCCCACTTGGCCTTCTCTGTCAAACTCTTGTCGCTGCCCCTATTCATTCAATCATTGAGTTCTTGGGAGCTAGCTTCCCTATGTATTCCCAGAAGCTACCTTAGCTAGATCAACAACAAGCAATGGGCCATTCACACGCAATGTGCAGGCAGCAGCATTGCTCAAGAAACAACAGCAATCTGAAAAAAGGCAATAAGGCAGAGTCTGTTTCCCGCCTACCTTTCCTCTTCTTCCTCCTCCTCTCTTTTGTTTCTTCTCTCTGCTTAATTAAACTCCGCTGTGAAAGTCTTATTTATTCTTAGACACCACCGAGAGAGAGAGAAAAACCATCTATATGTATCTGAGTCAATTTGCATGCGAGTGGGAGAAAGAAGCTGGCTAGCCCAACAATGACTATTGAGTAGTTGAAAGCCCACTCTTTTACACAGAAACTGGGAATAACAAGTGTTTGGAGCTGAAGAATCCCTGCTTCTGGTCTTTTTTCTGTCAATGCATCTTCTCATCCTCACAATTCACTGGCAGTACACATAAAGAGAAGCAGCAGAAAGCTTGGGCATAATGGCTCTTGTATAAGTGCATTGGAATATAACTTTCATGTTCAGTCCTCAGCATTTCCAGATAAACATATGGGAGAAAGCAGGGTTAGAAATAACCCCCAAAGACACACCCATAGCCTGTTGATTAGATAAAAGACAGCATCTGATTTGGAAGATGGAAGATTTATATATTTATAAATTTGGATGTGGAGGTCACATTGATCACATTTCATTTTGTCCCTCCTTTGGCATCCTTTCTTTAATGATTCTATTAGACTATTTCTTCAATAATAGTGTAACTCTTGTCCCACAGCAAATTGTCCCATGACAAGTTGGCCAAAGCGAATTGTTCTGCAGTGAGTTATCCTGTGGTGAGTTGGCCATAGCGAGTTGGCCACAGAGAGTTATCGTAGAACACTATCCACAGCTCAGAGTAATTTCTGTAATGCAGGCATGCTGCAATACCTAAAAAGCTTGTTGTTTTGCCCCAGTCAGAATGGGACAACTCATCGCAGCCAACTTGCCACAGCCAATTTACCGTGGGACAACTCAACAGGACAATTCAACAAATCAATTTAATTATTTAAAGTCATTTGTCATCCAAATGTCATTTTGTGCCTCCTTCGGCAGGCTTTCTCTAATGATTCCATTCCACTATTTTTTTGATATTAGTGTAATTCTTGTCCCATGGCAAGTTGGCTGTGGGGAATTGTCATAGACCCTTTGCCAGACCTAGACATTCAAGAGGGCTACTGTATAACAGCTTACTGCTATCTTAGTTAACCTGGGACAGGGGTAGGCAAACTTGGCTCTTTTACACCTTGTGGACTTCAACTCCCAGAATTCCTAAGACAGCTTGGCTGA